>CAUYON010131311.1:0-26457 GCA_963573935.1 Arctocebus calabarensis | reverse complement strand
CTCCAGGTTATGGTCTGGGACTGTAGCCAATTTCTGGAGTTTTCTTTGCACCTCAGGTTTTATTAACTATCTTAATCTTATAGGAAACTATTCAATACTTCTCTTGATGGTTTTGAAGTGGTATTACTCTAATAACCTCAGGGTGCTGACATTTCACGAACAGATGAATAATATCTGCAGTTTTTAATCTTCTATTCTGCCATTGGCATTGGTGAATAGGTTTTAAACATCTTTGGCAATGTCCCCGTACTTGCTTCATTATCATGGGCAACTGGTATATACACAGGTTCAATTTTTTTCTCATATCTACAGAGATTAGACTCTAGAAAGGACACTGTTTTAGTATAGAGCAAAAATAGTGACATTTTAGGACATGCAACAGGAAAGAGATAATGTCGACATTTAACGGTCCCAGAAACACACGCTGGCCTGCAACGGTAGTGGCTGCCTGACTTCAGACACTTTATGGCTGACGCTTTGATTAGAGAAGAACTAGGGACATCTATTTCCTCATTAAAAAATTAAGAAAAAGATCACTTGTCCTACTCAGCAGTATGTATTTGATTTTTTTAATGTTCCATAAAAACAGATACCTATTTTCGTGTCTGGAAGTCCACATTCTTGTGTTTGGGAACTATATTTGGACATTTGGCAAAGTTTACAACAATGCTATATTTATATCTGTATATGCTTTTTGCCATAAATAAAATGCTTGAAATGACAAAAAATGTGCATTAAGTTATTAGCATTCATTCTATTCCTAACTCTGGGGCTTTTGTTCTCTTAGAGGACATGCAGCTCCTTCAGTCTATCCCCAGGAATGTCAGGTTCTCCCTTAGAATTTCCATATATACAAATTCTATCTACTTTAAAGGTCAACATTGAATGTTGCAGCCTCTAATAAAACTTGTAAACTAACTTTCTTCATCTTCAGAATCACTGCCTCCTTTGTATTCTTCACGTATTTCTTGTCGTAGTTTTTATTAAGCACGAGAATGTTTGGGTACTTATGTTACCTCTTTTCTGCATTTTAAATGATGGAAGATAACAGGGATTATCTCCATTCTTCTTTATAAAATCTAATACAATTACTGAGAATCATTTCTGGATTAAATTAATTACTCAACCTGAACTAAGCCACTGTTCCCTGTGCACAGAACCCTCTTTGTAAATAAAACTCAACTATTTCCCCTTTAGTCATTCAGAAACTGCTACTATGCTCCAGAAATCAGATTTGTAGAACAATTCATTGTAAAATTTTAATAGCTGTAAATTATTTTTTAAATAGAAATTTTAATTTTAACCCAATCCTGATTTTATTAAGACTGATAATAAAGATTTCCAAGCTTGAAGACAGTGTTAACAGGAGCGCCTTTGGGGTTAAGACATTCTGTCACATAATGTTGCCTCCTATCCTTTGGGTGAAGTTGTTCCTATTCTTATTTAATCAACTATACCTCAAACTCTCTAGAGCTATTTACATGAAGACCATTAAAGTATACTTTAAATAATTGCATTAAACCTCATTACAAAAAAACCTTACAATATATATACTATGTCAACTTGCATTCCTTTAATGTGGATTTCTGTGTTCCACTCCCAGAGATTTAACTTGATAGGTATGCATTTTAGAAATCTGCAAGTTAATTCTTCTTTTCTTTTTTTTTTTTAGGTTGATGCTGGGTTTGAACCCGCTATGTCCAGTATATGGGGGCTGGCGCCCTACTCCTTGAGCCACAGGCGCCTCCCCTCCCAGTTAATTCTGATGCTGGTAGTTACAGGACAAGACAGGAAGACATGCTGCTCCTGGTGATATAAAGATGACCACCCCA
Organism: Arctocebus calabarensis; assembly: GCA_963573935.1. Lineage (NCBI taxonomy): Eukaryota > Metazoa > Chordata > Mammalia > Primates > Lorisidae > Arctocebus > Arctocebus calabarensis. The sequence continues at coordinate 24,625 of CAUYON010131311.1, read as the reverse complement.
AAGTTAATTTATTGCCCAAGAACAACGATTAAGACATTTTCATATCCTTCAGTGGCCCTATTTTTTACTTCATCCCATTCCATAAAATATGAACATAGTATGCCTTAAAATTTTTGTGCAAAAATGATAGAAAAGAATAGCTGAAATTTTAAGACTAGGAAACTTGAAAGGAGAAAAATCATGTACTTACCTTTTTATACTAATTTTATACCATAATTAAGAGTAAAATATTGAAAAGGTACTAAGAATACTGAGACTAGGTCAGGCACAGTGGCTCATGCCTGTAATCCTAGCACTCTGGGAGGCCAAGGCAGGTAGACTGAGCTCAGGAGTTCAAGACCAGCCTGAGCAAGAGCAAGACCCCATCTCTACGAAAAATAGAAAAATGATCCAGACAAGTGGTGGGTGCCTGTGGTTCCAGCTACTCAGGAGGCTGATGTAGGAGGATTGCTTGAGCCCAAGAATTTGAGGTTTCAGTGATCTATGGGCTCTATATAGGGCAATGGAGTGAAATTCTTGTCTCAAAACAAATAAACAAAGAATATTGAGAATATATACTGGATTAACATCATAAGCCTAAAATTTAAAATTTAAATTTAAAATTATTTTTTATGCTCATTAAGCATAAATGATGTGTTTTCTGAAATTAAAAATAAAATAATATTGAGCTTTATCCTTAAAGACTTTTTATTAATTTTGTATTTCTTTTATATAACATCAAAGTGTAGATATGAAAATAAAAGGTGAGGATAGTTTTCAACAATGTTATGGTGAATCTTAGGAGTATTTTCTTTTTCATTTATAGCAGAAAACTAGCACAGTGCTTCATGAATCATGAAATTTTGAGCAAATATATAAAGAACTAAATTTCTAAAAGCTCTCATTTCAATTGTATCAATTATTTTTGCTTCTCATTTTATGTCCTTCTCCCCCTTTCTTCATTTCTTTCCTTTACCCCTCTTTCTTTTATTTTCTTCTTTATCTTTTTCTTTCTTTTCTCTCTTTTCACTCTTTATCAGTCTCTTCTTTTTGGCCTTACACCAAAAGGCCACTTTGACACCTAAGCTCTGAGTCGAGGTCATTTAAAGCAAAAGAGATAGTGAGAGGAGCAAGCAGGGGAAGGACACGAATAAGAAGAAAACACCCATTTTCAGAGGAAAACAGAAGAACACCCCCCCCAAGGGATCATGATGAACTACCACAGAGGATTCCACCTATAAAGAATTAATGGAAATGACAGAAAGGGAATGTAACATATGGATGACAAAACCAACAAGGGGAATTGATGAGAAGTGGGAAATATCCTAAAGGAAATCCAAAAATGAATAAAAAAAATGGGGAATCCGGAAGAAAAAGTTAATCTTAAAAGATAATACTGAAGGGTGATGCCTGTGGCTCAAGGAGTAGGGTACCAGCCCCTTATGCCAAAGGTGGTGGGATCAAACCCGGCCCTGGCCAAAAACTGCAAAAAAAATGAAATGAATTAAATCAAACAAAGTCAAGGACATGACTCTTCACGAAGGGTCATCTCCTCCCTTCTTCTTTATCAATTCTGGGAAGCAACCTGGCCCTTGAAATGCCAGGCAGGACCAGAATTGGCCCAGGGTAAAGAGAATTTAGCTTGACAGCCTTTAAGATAAATGAGGGAGGGGATGAATTTGGGTAGGATTCTGGTCATGGCTGAGACAAAAAATAAAATGTGTAATGTTCATTGTATATAGTTCATTCTTAAACCATATGCAGAAGCAGTCAGGGTTCCAGAAGCAGGATGCAAACAACTGGAAGACACTTTAAAATCTGTGCCATTTCCCTTTCAGAAATATTTTTTCTTCTAAGAAAAAGAAGAAAAAAGTTAATCTTTCTAACAGAATATCTGTAGCATTGTTTCAAGAACAAATCCTTCAAAGATAAACATCATCTCTGAGTTTATGTTGTGATGTTTTCGGAGGACCAATTGTATACATCCAGAAATATATCCAATATAAAGAAGATAGGACACCCTTTGAAAATAATTTTTATAAAGCAGAAAATAATTTTTAAGCAAGAAAAAATAGTTTTCTCTTCATAGATAAGTATTTGTTAAAAAGGTTTATTAGAACTCTCTTTCAACTAATTCAATCTAGGTTTAACCCAAGATTATTTCAAAATTAACAATTGTGTCTGAGCTTGACAGAAAAGAGGAATTTTTTCAACCTGAAGACTTATGCTTGTCTCCAGTCAAAAAAAAAAAAAAACCAAAAACATATATATGTATATGCACACACACACACACACATTTACAACCAATTATAAGAGAGGACAGGTTGAAATCTGCCACTGAAGATTAATGAAACACATGTATATTGTTATTTTTTGATTCACTATCACTTGCACATACACAGACTGTGTGTTTCCTAGGATTGGAATGAAGGTTAATAGTACATTCAGAAGCTGTTTCTCATTTTGGTGCCTGTATAAAATAAATAACAAATTCTAATCATGTTTAGAGGTAAAATACATATTTATCCTTTTGTTAAGGCACTAATTTTGTTTTCTGTGGGTACTGCTCAATTAGTTATATCCCTTCCATGCTACATACAGGAAATAGACACATACACACATTTATTCACAGACATATAATGATAATAATTATTACTAATATACAGAGAGATATAAATATAAATGATTAGATAGATGAAACTCATATTTCTAAGTACATAAGCCTACCAGATACTGAGAGTGAAAATGTGAGACAGGGTATTCTCGTGGTCTCCACCACTGTGAGCATAAAAAGATTAAACAGTAAAACTGCAAGACGCTAAAGCCAGATATTATGGTCAATTCTGTAATACAGAACATATTTTTCTATGAGGTTGTCTGATAAAATCATCTTATACGTCTGATTTAAATCAGAAGGCCTTTCATACCCACAGAATGAGTGAAGCGAAAAGCTCCTAATCATTGTCGAACTACAGAACCGACTGATGAGACATCGCACAGACAGATCAGGAGTCAGCGCCAGACAGGACTGTAACAGGCATTTGCCAGGCTGCAGAAATGCAGGTCAAGGCGCTCTAGAGAGCAGAGAAGGCAGTGGCTCCAAGTCTAATGTCTCATAGCCATACGGTGATTACACAGAAACTTTGGGCACTTTTGGAAGAAGCAAAACTCCATGGTAGTGCTACAGATTAATATTCAAATTTAAAACTTTAACTGTAAATAATTGAAGATGAGAAAGCTGAACTTCTTTTACTGCTATATTATAATAATGTTGGTATACAAATGGTGTCCAGTCAGCCCAACCGTCTGATGTAGCAAGAGAAAGAGTCACAAAAGGGATCCTAGACCTTGAGCACCAGGAGAAAAGAAAAATCTTTCACTTGTCCTCTTCTGGTTAAGGATATTTTCATTTCTCTCATGATAAAGAATTGGCATGATAAAGAATCATGTTTAATTGGCCTTAAACATCAGTGCATATCAACTGGAATGTGGTATTTGTATAATAATATTTTTAAATTGTATAATAAATCAAATACATTATCATTATAATGTGTGAAATCATTTTAGATAATACCCTGATAATGACTTTATTCAGTCATCTGCAACTTTACCTGAGAGAAGCCTATGAATAGATACATTAGAAGTCCTCCTGCTAGAAAGAGCCAGCGTCATAGTGTGTCAATCAGAAGTTAGTTTTTATGATAAATCACAACAACTTGGACCCGGATACATAAACATAATAAACGCATGAAACACCACAAACATCGTACTTTGATTTAAAACATAAACTTCCATTCACCAATTTGAAATTGGCCAAAGTTGAATTGGAATAATGACCAGTCTTACTGCATAAACTATCTCTAATGCAACATCTCCAATTTCTAGTTTCAGTTTCTTTAAAATAAAAATAGAGCTTAGGTGGGGCACATTACAGATTACAGACTCATGACTGTAATCCTAGCACTTTGGGAGGCCAAGGCCAGAAGATTGCTTGAGGCTAGGTGATTAAAACTAGCCTGGGCTACATAGTGAAACCCTGTATCTACAAAAGATAAAAATAAAATAAAATACAAATTAACTGGAGGTGGTAGAGTGCACCCGTACTCCTAGCTACTCAGGAGGCTGAGGCCAGAGTAGTGTTTGGGTTCAGAAGTTTGAGGCTATTGTGACATATGATTACACCACTGTACTCCAGGCTGGGTGACACCGTGAGATACCCCTCCCCCAAAAAAATAAAGAAGCGCAAACATATATAGGATCCTAAGTTGTTTCAAGATCATAAAATCAAATTTAAAATGTACAAAAGGAGAAAAATGTTTTGATTTCTGAATAAACTTACATTAATTAGTGCTAATCTGAAAAGCAAATTATTGATATCTATATAGTAAAATTACTAGTTAGAATGTGTAGATCTCATGTGGTTGTTCTGTTGTTGTGAATGAACAATGTACTAAAAAAAAAACCACCCATCTGCTGTGTTTGGTTTAACCTTTTTGAGCTTGGTTAGGGCAATGTTTACTTGTTTTACATGGAAATAATTTTCTCTGAAGAGAGCTCATAGAACAAGTTTGTCCAACTGATTAAAAACCTACTAATTAGACAAGTTCATCTCCAGCATCTCTCTACAATTGGCACAAGGGAGAAAGCCAGGAAATATTAGATATCAGGGTAAGTTAATAAACTGCTGCTACTTAGACTAAGAAAGAACAGGATGGGGGTATAGGTGATAATTAATTTATTAATCGGCATTGTCAAGCCTGTCCCAAGTTCAATTAACACGTCTAGATTTTTTTCCCACATTGCTTACTCAGGGGAGTGACCGAAGTAGGGCTCGTCACTTACATCTTTGAAACATCTAATTTACAAATGAGAAGTTTAAGATTTTTATTCTGGCTCTGAGATTGTGGGCACTGGAATAAAAAAATATATGCTAAATGTATGGTTAATAACCATTTCAATTTTAGTAACATAATTCAAATTGGATAGGAACAGAATAAAGGAAATCAAATTTGGCTGTTTCTAATCCATAAATTTCCGATAACTTCTTTAGTCCTAACTCTACTCCTCCAATGTCTTTGTGTAAAAATTCAATGTAAGGTCCTACCTGGACTGGCAAGAGAGTAGCCATGAACCTTGGAAAGAACTCCCCCTTTCCCAAAGGATCGGTGGCTTTCTGTCATACAAAGAAACAAACCTTAAAAATCTGGAGTGCATCTTAAGACCAAGAACAAAGGCTTAGCTCTCTCAAAGGCAAAGGAAATCCTTATAAACCTGCCTGCTCCAGGCTGGGGCTGAACCCATTTATATGCATGATGAACTCACATTTCTCATGACTACCAAAAGGGTTATAGCCCTGGGCTCACTTAGATCTCCTGTCTACTTCTCATCTTAAGTCTGTCCCCTGGCTTTTACACATTCATGTCTGTTAGATACTTGAGTCTCACAACACTTGTTATTGTCATCATATTTTCAGTTTTCATGTGAATGTTAAAGCAAGTATAAACATGAAAAAGAAGCCCTAAGTTTTAAAGCACCAAGAAACTTAAGCTGCTAAAGAAAGTCAGTCTTATGTTTTACTCTATAAATTACAACAGCAGATAATATCTACACTGTAATTAATTTTCATAACAGCAAGTACCAAGAAATAAAATACTTTAATATTCTATATAACATACATATGGGGGTGGATATATATATATATATGCATGTATATATGTATACAAATATGTACACAGCAAATGAATTGGTATTATTCAAAGGTGAAAGATTTATGCGATCTGAAGAGAAACCAGAGTATTGAATTGGTATTATTGGTTCATGACAGAGGAAAATTAGCCAAGAACTTTTAGGAAGATAATTGTCAAGAAACAAACTAACATGAAAAGACTTTTAGAAACTACATAATACTCCTTTTTTCTAAAGGAAACTTCTTTCACTAAAATACATAGCCTATTTTTTACATTGGCTAATGTAGGCCTTGATATATTTTGTTAAAAGTGATGCCTTTAGCCTATTAAACTGATTTTCTCCCTACAAGAATGAAACAAAATAAGTTCCAATTTGAGAGATTTTCCTCAGGTTTTCTCATCATAACTATTACATGATTCAAATTTTTCTCTGCCCTTTCTCGTTTTTATTGACTTGATCTGTCAAAGTAGGGTTGAACTTTCCTAGTGCAGTTGTGCTCAATTTCTGATAAAAATTTTTAGGATCATTGAGTTGTGATAAAACAGAAAAGGTTATAGAAAAACTCAGAACTTACTTTGTACTGAAGTTCTAACCTTTGTGATCTGCATGACTAGCGTTCTTGTTTCATAATCAGTGAAAGGACCTTGGTAATTAAGATTTTATAAAAATTAAATGAAGTAATACATTTACCACAATGGCTGACATATGTCAAATATTCAAATTAAGCTATTACCACAACACATGTGCATATAAAGGTTTATGACTTCCTAACTTTCATTGTATATTTCATTGTATTAATGTAACATTAGCCTTTGGTTTCTTATTTAATTGTCTTTATTTTTGCTTTACTTACACTTAGTATTCCCACTTTGGCTCTTTTTGTTGTGTTTTCCCTTAATTTTATTGGTAATCTTTCTGTGTCATTCTCATTGTATTATATTCTAAGTGCAGTGGGGAGGAGTGGGAAATATTTAGGTACATGGTTTGATTGGTATTGTTAAAAAAAATTGCTCTGGCCAGTTAGGATATAGATTATTAATTAAAGACAATAGAAGCTGGAATACATTTGAAGAGACAAAAAAATTAGTGACTTGGATTAGGAGAGGAGCCACATTTTGTTTGAGAAAGGGAGAAGGCCAGTAACAGAAAGAGAAGACTCTAGAATGAACTTCAGGTTTCTTGAATTTAGCAATCGGGGAGCTAAATGGTAACATTTTCTTTAAATGAGAAAGTTTCAAACATAGAAAAATTGGGGGAAGGTATGTTAAGATTTTAGGATATGAGATCAAGAATAGCAAATGTAAATCAGAAAAGACCTAAATTTGTCATCATCATACACACACACGTTAATATACTTTACATACGCAAACACAAGCAGAGGACTAAAGATGCTAATAATTGGTGGTTGAATAAAAGTGTAAACATCAAAAGACAATGAGAAAAAGCATCCAGAAAAATGGGATGTTCAGCTGTGTTGTGTCAAAACAGCCAAGAGAAAGAAGTGTTTCAAAAAGGAAAGAATGTCAGTGACACTGATAAATGTGCTTAGATGAGGTCAAGAAAGTGATCATTGAGTGTAGCCTGAAGAAATAGCTATGGTCTTAATTCTAGCAGATTCAGTGCAGTGACAGTGAATGAAGACTATGCAGAGTAGGGTCAGCAGAGAACAGAAGATTGATCAGAATGAACTGAAAACATTAGAAAGAACAAATAAAATAATTTGGATGAGACGGGAGACCATTCTTCCAGGTGAAGTATCGCAAGACTGGGAAAACACAGCATGTACAGAATACAAAATTGGAGCTACTCAGACATTTATGTGCACACAAGGAAAGAAAACTCAACAGAAATCAGGCAGGTGTGAGTGGGAAGGAGAGGCTGGCTAAATTCACACTTAACTGGTACAAAGCACTTATTCTGGGTGAAGAGTACACTTATAATTTTGACTTAAAATATACAAAAGTCAATTATGTAACCAAAACATGTGTACCGCTATAATATTTTGAAATTAAAAAAAAAGAATGAATAGATACTGTTTATCAGTGTTTCCTTTCCTAGCTCACTTATCCATCTTAGGTCTTTTCTTTACTTTCTTTCCTCCATATTCACCATTGATTGTCTTATTTCTTGTATCCTTCCATTATATATTCTAGGAAAATTCATCCCCCTGTTCACTGATTATATATTAGCACTACTATGTTCCTTGTTTATACCAGGGCATACTTAAACTCTATACCTAAAAATCACATGTCCTACTATTAACTTTTTAAAAATCTTAACCAAATCACTTTCAACCTCAATTAATAGCCTATATAACTCACCTTGCTGTCTTATCATCTTGGCCTGTTCTCTCTTTATTGCTTTAGCTCCCATATCACGTTGAGTATATCCTCTTTCCATAATATTTTTCCAGTTGCTATAATAAATCATTTTAGGATCTTTAGGATTATTTCCTCTTTCCTTCCTCCTATGGTAATTTCCAGTAGACCTCATGAGACATCTAGCAAAATCTTATGTTTGATAAGATACAATTCTCATGGCTAGCCCATGCTTAACCTGATAAGAAATAGAATTGTTTGTTTCTGTTGGGGCTCGTTGAAATTCCATCTTAAATCTACAGCCTATGGATTGATGTATGTGAATTTTAATCGAACTTTCACTGCTCTCTAATAATTCTTATAAATTTCCTGTAAATCTCAGGGTCCTGGCATTCTGATTTTGAAAGTTGCATTGAGCTGTTTATTTATCCAACTCAAGAAATATTCTGCTATTAATTACATATTTATATGACTCCAAAGCTGTGTGCTGGTCATTATTACAACCAGTGTCTGCACGTCCTCTTCAAATGAGAACTGTTTGTTCTCTAAAGAGATTCTTATTGAAGAGAAATTTTGTTCATCATTGACTGTCACACAGTTTTGTTCAGGAGGAGTCATATTTGTGAATATTAAATCTTACATACTTTCCCGAATCACTGACATATTCTACTAATTGCTCGGGCAAAGTTTCCATTTGTAAAAACAATTCCACAGCACACAACTTTGGCTCCGTGTTGATGAGACGATGCTCATGTGATTAAATGGTGTGTGGCAGTATGCATTACGATATATTTGCTGAAGACTAACACCAAAACAAAGGAAAAATTGATAATTGGCATGGAAAATACAAAATGTGCCAAATAGTTCTTCTAAATATTGAGGGAAGGAGGTTAAACATAATGCTGTACTTTAGACTAATGAAAATGTCCAGTATATATTCCTTTCCCAGAGCAAAGTAGCATGTTAATGACTCTGCTTGATTTCATTTTTGTTAATGTGACATCCAAGGAAGCACTCCTCCTGGAGCCATAAACTGTGATGAAGGACAAAGATCCAAATGGTTTATTCCCTGCTACTCGCTGGTGGCTGTAACTGAAACTCTTAGTCGGAATGGCCGTCATCACTGCAAGTGGCAGATCAGCCATTTAGAATCCGGACTGTAACCTACCCACATTGTTTCCTCCCCTAAGGAACAATAAAAAATGCGCATATATTTGCTAACAGCATTCCAAGACTTAAAAAAGGGAAAACTCCTCTCATTTCAACTGTAACCTCCTGAATATTTAATTCCTACTTGTTCTTCAAGGCTCGTCTCAAATGTCATGTTTGCACAAAAGCTCTTTCTGCAGTTAGAGAAGGACATTTCAGAATCAATGTAGACAGAGGTGGAACAAATTAGGACAATAACGAGATCAAAGGAACAACATGGGCTTGAGGGAAGAGAGATGAAAATGGAGTTACAGAAATCTTCCTCACACTCAAGTGTAAGCAAACATCGTTCATGAAAATCGACTAGTAATAGTAAAAGATAATGGCAATTTTTAATTTTGATAATATCATTATTATGAGGCAATAATAGCATAGTACAAGTTAAAAGCATTTAGGGAATAAGTTTTGTTTAGAGATTCCACCTGCTCCATGATTTCCACTTTTTCTATCTTCTGATTTCTCTTCTCAGACATATAGTGAGCTTCAACTCAAACTCTCTTAAGCAAAACCTAAATCCATGAAATCAGAGGTGCATACTGAAGAGTAAATAATTGTATAAAATTACCCTCGTAACAGTTTTTATAATAATTACAAGTACAGGAGAAATCCAGGTAGCCATTATATCACTGTCATATTCTCATCATTAAATATTGCTACAACTTTCAGTGGTAAGTATGGTTAGCTTCCCCATTTTACAAATGAAAATGCTAAAGATCACAGCCAAGGCATTCAGGATCACACAGTGAATGAGTAAGTCTGTGCGGTTACCATTTCTTTGTATCTGTCTGTGCAAAGTATGTGAGCTTTTTGCAGATGTTGGAATTCAAAAAGCCTTCTACATCTATGTTGTCTACATATACATATAGCTCAATCCAAATATAAAGAAACTTTCACTGCATTTACATTGGTATCATTTTTATCCCACTTTACATTTAAATTTTCTACATGACCTCTGGTCTTACATATTTACCACCCTATTTGGAATTTAAGCGATTTTGACTTGATTATATTAATATAACTATATGTTTTTCTGCATAGTATGTATATTAAATATATATTAGAAAGGTACATTCTCATTAAGTAGGAAGTATCTGGTGATAGTAACAATAAATTAAGGTATTAAATGCAACATTTAAAATTTTTTGAGTTAAAATCATTAGTTTGGTTTGTCTAGATTGGAAGTGACTACAAATCATTACCTTACAGGTTCCTTATCTGTGTGAAATGAGTAGGTGAGATACTCTATTTCTTTAAAAATAATGCACTGTCAAAATCATAAAACTCTGCTATCACAACTGACACTAATTGGCATCCTTGTTAACATTCTCAAAAGAGAGGTCAGAACTGGAGGTTTATAGAAGCTGAATTGCCCCTTCTCGTAAGTGGTTCCTCTGGGTTAAAGAGCAGAGATGTGTAAACCTAATGAAAAGTTGGCATGTACTTTTATTATGAGGCAAAGAAGATGTGTCGATGTTGATCCGTAAGCATTGATTGCTTGACATCCTGGTAGAGCATGAAACTTACAGACAGATGTGTAAAATAACTAAGAAGATCAGGTAAGAGTAATGCAGGCCTCCAGTCTCTTCTATAAAACCTTTTAGGCTACATGTGGATATGTATAGAGTTTCAGGGGGGCATGTGCAAGAGGAAAAAAAAAATCAAATGACCCAATTAAAAAATGGACAAAGGACTTGACAAGATATTTCCCAAAGGAAGGTATCCAAATGGCCCACAGGTATATAACCCAACATCACTAATTATCAGGGAAAAGCAAATTGAAACCACAATGAGATCTCACCTCACACCCTTAGAAGGACTATCATCACAAAGACAAAATAGAAGTGTTGGCAAGGAAATGGAGCAAAGGGAGCCCATGTTTGTGGGAACGTGGATTAGTACAGCAATTAAAAAAATAGTATGGAATTTCCTCAAAAAAATGAAAAATAGAACTACCATATGATCCAGCAATCCCATGCTGTGCATGTCCCCAGAGGAAGAGGCATCCATACATCCCAGAGAGAGCCGCACGCCCACGGTCGCAGCAGCACTCTTCACAGACCAAGATCTGGACTCAGCCTCAGTTCTACTAATAGATACATGAACTTTTAAAAGGCATCATACACACAAAGGGATACTCTTCAGGCATGAAAAAAGAAGGAAATGCTGTCATGTATGACAGCATGGATAAAATTGGAAGGCATCGTATTAAGTGAAATAAGCCTGACACAGAAAGACGCATCCCTCGTGATCTCCTTCATATGTGGAATTAAAAAGTTGACATCACAGAAATAGCATTGTGTGCTAAGGTTCATGAGGTATATTGTACAACATGAGAACTACAGTTTAATAATCTATTGTGTCCTTGAAAAATGCAATGTGTGTGTGGTGTTTGTGAGAGTGGGATAAGGGGCCACCTCAGTTTGGTGTGGGAGCCAGACATCCAGGGTCTCCCATCCAGAGAAGCCAGGGATAACCAGTATCTAGGCAACCATATTGGGGGGAGAGGAGGAGATATGGAGGTGAGGAATGGGCAGGAAAAAGAGTAGAATGGTGGTTACCAGAGGGTGGGGTGATGGGGGTGGGGAAGGTTGGGGAAACGGTGGTCAAAGGACACAAAATTTCAGTTAGATAGGAGGAAAAAGTTCATGAGGTATATTGTACAACATGAGAACTATAGTTAAATAATCTATTGTGTCCTTGAAAAATGCTAAGAAAAATGGTGTATTCTCACCACAAAAAGAAAAAAGAAAATGAGTGAGGTAATTAACATGTTCATTAACTAAATTTAGTAATTCCACAAAATATATATACTTTGAAACATCATGTTGTACATGATAAATACAAATTTACCTGTCAATTTTAAAAATTTGTATTTCAATTTCAAAAATATATAGACATGTGTACTTTGTTGTTTATGAAATTGTAGCAGCCCATATAGCCTATGGCTAGGAGTGAGCGTTATAAGAAATACCTGTATAGCTCAATAATGGAACATCTTGGTGGAAAGGGATTGGAGAGGGATTTAGCTCTCCTAACAAGCACAAGAGCTCGTGAGATGAGAGCAGTGGTGGATTGGCAGTCTCTATACCTGTGGTGTTGAGAGGCAGGCCATCAGCCTTATATTAGGCTGGAGGAGAAGGCAGCCAAGGAGCATGTGCATTCTATCAGGGACCCGCTCACTCTGACTCTGTCTCCTCTCCTGCCTGCAGAACGCCAGCACGGCGTCTCTCTGCTGAAGATTACCAAGCTCTGCTAGAGACTAAGATTTATCTTTCTAAGAAGACTGCTTTACTCTCTCTAAGACTCTCTCTTTCTCTCCTGCTGAAGTTGATAGCCCTCAGACACCCAAGAGAAACTGTACCAGAGCAAGATAACTTAGCGGTCCGCGTCCAGAACCTAGTTAAGCCGGCTGAGACCTGGCCAGTCCTGGGCCCTGACAAGTGGTGTCAGAAGTAACATGTGACATGAAACCATAACCTAAATTGAGTAGATCGCTCTAACTTTCTCAATGAAAATATTTGAATAAATATAGTTTTCTTCTTTTCCTTTTTTTATCTGTAATTTTTTCAATGTTTATTTTTAAAAATAGCCTTCTATTTCAATAGCTCTCCTGTGAAACGAAATGAGGCTGGGTGTGTGATGACTCCTGACTGTAATCCTAGCATTTGGGGAAGCTGAGGTGAGAGGATTGCTTGAGAATAGGAGTTTAAGACCAGCCTGAGCAGAATAGTGAGAGTCCCTCTATATACAAAATACAAAAAATTATCAGAGCATGATGGTAGACACCTGTAAGGCTGGGGACAAAAGATCACTTGAGATCAGGTATTGGAGATTGCAGTGAGCTATGATCACATCACTGCTGTCCAGCCTGAGTGGCCAAATGAGACTCTGTTATTTATAGATAGATAGATAGATAGATAGATAGATAGATAGATAGATAGATAGATAGATAGATAGATAATAAAATTAGTACATTTAATATTACATAAATAAAAAATCATCTTACTTTAGATATATTAACTACAAAGTTGACCTGTTCTGCTTTTTCATTATTCAAGCACCTCCCTTAGATTGGCACATTACTATCTAACTTATGTAATAAGGAATTAATAATATCTTCTCTTTTTTAGTATAATAAGTAAATTATCTGAGTATGTACTATTGATTGTCTAAGAGCCCTGTTCTTTCTCCTGCCTGCTAAAAGAACTCTAATTGTATTCAAGTATGACTAGCAGTCATGTATTTCAGAAAAGACTAAGTTCCCACAGGTAAATCTGATTACTCTACACCACTGTCCTTCCCAGTGATTGGTTTAGAAAAAGTCATGTGATATGATTCTGGAGAATGAGATGTAAAAGAAACTCAGAAGAGTAGCTTCTGGAGAAGATTGCTCTGTTCTTAGAAAAAAAGACTTGAAGACAAACGTAATTGTATCACCTTTGTACACTATCTACCTTGTGTGATGCCTGGAACTGCAGGAGCTATTTTGTGACTAAGAGGTAAGACAGCCAAAGATAGTGGAGAGTGGAAAGACAGAAAAATCTGGGTATTTTAGAGTTTTGCTGAGTCTTTGAGTTTAGGAATACTTCAATTTTACAAACTCTGGACTTCCCACTTTCAGTTAGTCTTTTTGTTACATTTGAAATCATGCTGCCTAGTACATAATGTAATAGAAAAACTGTTACAAATCCAAGATTTCAGTGCCTTAGCCCAATAGATACTCATTTCTTGAACACTTTGTAGTCAGATTTGGATCAACAGGGTCTCTGCTCCATGTATCCCTTCATAGCACAGACTTCTTCCAGCACAGTTCTACCTCAGTTATACAGGCAAGGGGTGGGGAAAGAAAGAGCTACTTTCTAATACCTGGGACTTCATCATGTGACTTCACAATAATCCGTTGGGAAATGCAGTCAAGCCATGGACCCAAGAGGTAGAAGAGGAGGTTTGTCAAGCACATAGTATTGTCTCTCATAAACACAATTGCTTAAATAATTTTGATACTGTAACTGTTTTTTCTGAAAATCTCAATGTTGGCTTAATCACCTGCCATAGTAAGTACAAAGAACACTTGTTGTACCACCCACTCCACCAAAAAAGTTTGCTTTGGTAATATTATGTTTGAAAGATAAATTTGACATTTATATATACTCCGTAAAGACCCCTTATTTTTACCCAGTAAAATTGGAGTTATTTTTTTAAACACTGGAAAGTTATGCAAAATGAATGGGATTATATGGTATTTTTCTGAAATTCGAGTTTATTTTTGAATAGAAGTCTGTTAAACTGTATTAAGTATTTGATAAAGTGAGTAATAAAAAATAAAAATAAAATCAATTCCCTTTAGATACTTGATTTAGAATGCAGAAGTGAATGTTACATTTGTTTATTAAGTTATTCCTAGCCAATTGAATTTACTTTTTCTAGATGGTTTGTCAAACCCTGAAAGAACCTGTAATTTCACCTTTGATTTGTTTCTCCTTTAGTCATTCTTTGCTACACTAACACAATTAAAGATTGACAGGAATTGTTGATACACTGTTAGTGATCTCTCATTTATATCTTGGCTTGTGTGTGTGTGTGTGTGTGTTTTCCGTGGTCTTATTTTGCTTGCCCTATTTTAGAAATAAAGTTTCTGGTGCAACAGAGCAGTTCACAGATCAATCACAAACACTATGAAGTTGCTGTCGGTAGACAATATCTAATACTTACGGGAGAAACAAAAACTCTGAAAAAAAGATAACATTGAATCTCTTGTGGGAGATTTCTCATGTCTGGTGGGTGACAGAGAAAGTGAAGCAAGACCAATCCCATTACCACTAGTTATGCTCCAACCACTCCAATTTAATTCATTTTGCTTTTATTTCTGATGTGCAGAGACTGTTTGATGAATTCCCTTCTGGGGACAGGCCAATCTTGGAAGAAGGTACATTAAAAAGTTATGAAGAGTACATAATTTATTAAACTCAACTCATTATTGAAAACTGTTAGCATACAATTCATTTAATAGGAATCATTGGTGGAGAAAATAACTATTGTTTTGATCTGATCACGGAAGCTAAGGCATAATTTTCCTCATCCGTGGTGATTTACCTAATCTTGAACAACATGAATACTCACTTAAACTCTGCTTGCTGCTGAAAAACAGACACACAGGTTTTTATTTATTAATGGAAATGGCTTTACATTTTTATTATGTTCTATAACAAATAGACTCTCCAAGTTTTCAGAAAAATAATTGAATAATTGAATAGGGTAGCTATATCCCTGAAATGCAAAATGAACAAGAATAAGAAATGGTTTTACTGCAAAATACTAAGGCTTGGGGGGCCTGTCATTGGTTAACAAAGTTCTCTTAAAATAAATAAGTAAAATAAAATGTCTTTCTGCCTACTGCGCACCAAGAGTCAGCCTCAACATTGTGGATATAATGTCAAGGGACTGAGAAGACAAGTTACATGAAAAAATCACCAGCTACAGATATAAGGCAGCACGTCAACAAACACTCGAGGATATAGACAAATGCAAATACACAAATGACAAATAGACATCAGGCCAGGTAAGAGCTCAGTGAAACAGGATGGTCAAGGGAAAACCTTTACCTTACAGCCACCTCTGACCTGAGAAAGGCTTCATGTAATTTTGTAACATTATTTTGCAAGCCAAATGTTAAAAGAACTAGCTCTTTAAATGGCAGGATAATTCGTACCTTAAAATGCATTTGGTCATTCCTCCACTTGGCCTATTGGAACGTTTACTGTATTTCCAGTTTTTCCTACTACAAAGGTACTGTAAGAATAAATCCTGCAGTATTTTTGCTCTTATTTCTATGGGAAACATACCCAGAAGTTGAATTGCTGGGTTAAAAGGTATGCATTTTTTTTTATTCTTAACATATTGGCCTACAGCGTCCTAAGAAAGCATTCAAGTTCACCTCTCCCATGGCAAGGTTAGGGCATGCGTTCTGCCCACATCACTATCGGAGGTAGCGCACTCTCTCTTTTGAAGTTATGCCAGTCTGATGAGTAACAAGGAATCTTACAATGTGACTGAAATTTATTGCTTAAAACTCAATGCATATCCTTTTGTACTATTTAATAGCTATTTGGATTTGTTCTTTAATGAAATTATATACATCTTTCACCTATTTTTCTAATTGGGTTGTGTTTCTTCTAATAAATAATAAATCTGAGTGTACACTTACAAAATTTTAATTTTTAGTCAAGCTATCTGTGAGAAGGTCAAAAGCTGTTAATTCAATAATGTTGTTGATCATCCACTGGATACAAAGCACAGTGCTAGGGAAACACCATGGAAGACAGAACAGGCTCAAATTGGGCAATAGACTGAGGTAGATTTGCAAATCTCTACAGTACAAAAAGGTACATAATAAATACCACAAATAAAATGCATTGCACAATTATTAATGATGTTAAGAAAGAGCATTTATTTTTGGTTAATTTAGTCAAGAAAAATATTTCAGGGAAGAGAGTATGAACCTGATTTTAATGGGTTGGTATGATTTTGGTGAGGGTTATCTGAGAAGAAAGGAATCCATGTAGGAGAAATTACATATATCTTCAGGAAACTAAGGAGCAATATACATGCCAGACTAGTCAACCTAAGAACTATGACATTATTAGTTTTTACTAACATTTCTTAATAATAAAATATATAGGGTGGCACCTGTGGCTCAAGGAGTAGGGCACCGACCCCATATACCGGGGGCGGCGAGGTCAAGCCTGGCCCCGGCCAAAACTGCAAAGAAAAAAAAATCAAAAATAATATAATATATAATTTTCATGTTCTAATATCAGAGCCTAAACGATATAAATGCCTTATAAGTATAGAGTTAAAAAATGCTATGCTTCTTATTAAGAAATTCTGAGAAATATCTATTTCTCTCTTCAGAACTTAAAATTTTACCAATCATTTATATTATTATATGCAGTCTTAAGCTACAATCTTTTGGAAATCAAGAAAATTTGGAAATTACACCAACCCTGTGCTTCCTTCATAAACATTAAAAGGACTGAATAGTAGCTTCACATTCCCAAGATTAATACCACTTCCTAAAACATCTATTAATAATTTGAAATGAGATAGATTCTCTTTGATTTAATGTACATTGGGGTTATATTAGACTTTTTAACATACCACTATCTGTTCTTTGTATCATCCAACGTTTATTGAAATCCAATTACAACCCATGTTTCTAAACAGTTTTATGAGCTATAGGACCATTGAATAAACATGGGTTTGAAAGGTGTGGGTTGACTTAACCTGTAGATTTTCTTCTGACTCTGCCACCTTTGAGACAGCAAGATCGACCACTCTTTATCATCAACCTGAGTCTGCTCAACAAGAACACGATGACCATGAAGACCTTTATTGTTATCCACTTCCACTTAATGAATAGTCATTATATTTTCTCATCCTTATGACTTCAACAATGAAATTTTCTTTGCTCTAGCTTATTTTATTGTAAGAATATATTATGTATTATATAACATACAAAATACGTATGAATTAAATATTTATCAGTAAGATTTCTGGTTAGTAGGAAACTGTGAATGGTTATGTTTTGGGAGAGTCAAATTTACCAGCAGATTCTTGACTGTATGAAATTTTCTCTAACCTCTGTGTTGTTCCGAGTCTCCACAGTGAGTAATAATAATATCAATGAGACACTTCTAGGGCTGGTTCTTTCCCTGGACTGTACACATCTGAATATATGTATGTATATATACTTCAAAGTCTTCCAAAATAAACACAGAAGTACCACAGCACCTAACTAATCTCTAAACAGGTGTCATGTCCACTTCACACTCTGCACTGCAGCCGAGGTCCCCTGTGGTGCCATCACTCCAGTTCAGCCCCTGCATTTTTCACATGCCATTCCTACTCCAGCAATCACAATAGGTACTACTGCTTCAGTCCTAAGCACTCCTTTTTGTCAGGCAATGCTACAGGCTTGTCACCTTTTTCTCAAGGGTTGCTGCTTCCAGCACCACAGTCTTCACCATCTTCTTCCAGATAACACACTCCCCTGCAAGGCACTGCCACAAAATCGTTGGCGAGCACGGGGCATCAAGCTGGCCAACGCCCAACGGCACAGAGGAAAACGATGCCTCTCTTCCTTCTTTGTGGGAGTCTCTGACACCTGCTGGCTGTGCTAGCAGATCTGTTATTAATTAAAACCCTCTCTCTTCCAGGAGCTCAGACAGGGTGAGTGCTGAAGGGAGGAGGCAGGTTATTTTAATGTTCTAACTGTAGAACCTGAACTCTCTTCCCCTGATTGGCAAGGCTAGAATAAACAGCTCCCAGGATGCGCAAGGAGGTCGCCTGGATGGAACTGTGTTAGGGGAGCACTGCTCGGAAGGGCTTTGACCTGACTTAAGTGAGGCTGACCCCCAGGAGAGGTGAGAAGTGGAAAGAGGTTTGCAGTAGGGTTTCCAAGAAAACACGTCAGTCTTGAATACCCGCACGTATGCCCAGAGGGCCCCAACAGCACGTTGTGTCTGAAGCCGCTCCTAGACCTTTCCCACACGCTGGTTATCTCATTAACCCTGCAGAGCTCCAACTTCAACCCTGGGTGACCAGAAGCTGAACTAAAGAGCAAGGCGAGAGGAGGAAGCTCGGGAAATATGAAGTAGGATGACAGTGCTGCCTCGCCCACACTGCCAGAAGGGAGAGTGTTAATTTCTGCACGTTATTTACAAAGCATTTCAATTCTTGAAATGAGATTCTGTAGTTAAGATTGCTATAGAATAGAATTGTTTTAATGATGATAAAACAACCAGAAAAGTCACTGGGGGAAAACATGACTCCTACAACAATGGGTAGAAATGTTGCTTTTTCTGTGATGTCCGTGGATCTTCCTCTTTCATTTCAATGTAATGATTGTCAAATTTTCACTTCTTAGCCAAGAACATGAAAAATGTATGGATTTAATTTAAATCTTCAATGCAACTCTATTAGAGCAACAGTATTATTATATTTTATACATAATTTCATTTTATACATGAGGAAATTTAGGTATAGAAACTTGAAATAACTTACCCAATATCCCTCAATAGTGAATAGCAGAGCTGGGATAGATTGTACCCTGTAAGAATCACAAAACCCAAAAATATTGAGACCCAAAGAGAAATTCTGAAATTCAAATAACGCAATTTTTACATCCACAAAGACTATGAGTTGCCTTCCTTTGAAATAGAAGAAAACTTTTAAAACATCTCCTTTATGTTCTCACAAAAGCACTATACACATGAATCTAAAATAAATTACCAATAAAATAGAAAGTTAAGATAAGAAATGGTTGAACACATTTTATTTATTTATAAGCTATGGTTTATGACTTTTATATATAATGAAGTGGAAAGCATATTAGATACTGCAGAAAATCAAATTAATGATGTAGAAAAAACTGTAAGGAATTTTTTCTAAAACTAAAAGAAGGAATAAAAGAATTGAAATGAGAATAAAGAAAATAAACCATGTGGGGAACAGATTCTCAAAGTTTAATCAAAATACATAAGAATTGATGGTGCAGAAACAATAATCAGATAAATAAGAAACTTTCTTCATCTAACAAAACTTCATTTTGACATTTGAGAGGAAGTTATACTCCAGGAAATCAATAAAAAGAGAACAATACCAAAGTATATCTAGTAGAATCATCACAGTTAAAAGGCAGAAAAAGAAAGAAAGAAAGAAAGAAAGAAAGAAAGGAAGGAAGGAAGGAAGGAAGGAAGGAAGGAAGGAAGGAAGGAAGGAAGGAAGGAAGGAAGGAAGGAAGCTATGACCACCTAGAGGAAAAATAATACTATGTATCAAGAAGTAAGGTATGATCAGCCCATATTGCTTGGCAACAATAAACACCAGGAGACTATGAGGCGATATTTATCAAAGACTGAAGAAGTGATCCATTAATTTTGTTTCCAGGAAAAAAATTTTCAATTTATATTGAAAACAACAGAAAGATATTGGGTATGCAAAATGAGGAAAACATTTCTCAGATATATTTCCTGATTATATGAATGAAGGATACTCTGAAGGACAAGAATTAAAATCTAGAAATGATTTCAGTTCTTTTAAATATCTTGAAATTTGTCTATGTAGGTAAATGCTCCGTGCACAACTTGAAAAGGTATATAGTCTGCTATTTGGGGTTGAAGTTTTCCATAACTGTTCTATAATTGAATTAGATTCACACCATTAATAATAGGGATCATGACTTTTACATCCTTACTGATTTTCTACTTGTGCTCTGAATGTGATTTTTAGTCACACTGAAATTAAATTAGAAATCAATAACAGAAAAATATTTGGAAAATCTCCAAATATTTAGAAAATAAATGTAATTCAATATATCCAAGGTCAAAGAATAAAACAGTCAAGTAATCATAAAATATTTTGAACTAAAAACATATCAAAGTTTGCGCATATTAACCCTCTGATTACCAAGAAGTAAAAGCATTATATATACTATATATTTTTTTATTTTAACTTTAAGGGTTATGGAATATGTTTACAGAGCTTTTTAGTAAAAACATTTTTGCATGTGGTTCCACATTGAAACCAGTGAGAAACCAGGTGGTGATCCCTTTAGGGGACAGCCAGCAAAATAATTTTTGTTCTTGCTCATACCAAGTCCAGTTCCACGTGCCAGACATGCCCATTTTGTAGTGTGGATTTTTAGCTGTACTGCACAACGCATACCTTCTGGGTGTTCCCTGAGCAAATAGCTATACGTGCAGCTTTGTCTAACTATTTCTCTTGAGGAACTACGGCTTAACGTTGTGATACAAGTTACTGATAGTCTGCTCTTGGGAAACCTACTTGTTCCCTCAAAACCCTCTACAGGTGTGATCCCACCAATTACCCTCCCTCCACCCATCTTCCCCCTCCCCTCCCCTCCCTTCCCCCTGTCCCCAACTTCTTGTGCTATAATTGGGTTATAGCCTTCATATGAAAGCTATAAATTAGCTTCATACAATAACTAAGAAAATGCCATGAAGGCTATGTTAAACAGTTTGATGAATATATTTCAGATTGTATATGAAGCCAGCACATTATACCCCATGATTGCACTAATGTACACGGTTACAATTTAATAAAAATAAATAAATAAATAAATAAATGGAAAACCCTCTACAGGTAATGTTACGTCTTCAGAAAGATTTGACCCATCATCTTCCAAAAATTCAGAGGCAGTGCTGTACACCAGACGATGGGACCAGTACCCACATTTCTCACAAGTTCATTATTTTCACTTATGTGTCATAGTGCATTGTATATCCTCCTAAGTCTTCTGTTTCATCAGCCAAATATGAAGATAAATGTCCTTCTGGATTTTCAAATTTGTCTTCCTTGTCATTTTCGGATGCATGCGACTCATCATAACTTGATATTTCAACCAGCAACTCTACACATTCACTCTGTTTAATCATTCTGGATTTCCTTTGATCGCAATTTTTTTTTTAACAATTAGGTAACAATATTTACATCTGTTAGGTAAAGTCCCTGTTGTGATTGTGTCCCTCACCCAGGAGATGTGTCATATACCCTTACATGCCCATTAGGTGGGAGCGCCCCAATCCCCCTTCCTCATTTCCACTGTCCCCTTCCTCTTCTCCCCTCCCCCCAGCTTGAATTGAATTGAGTTTTTCCCGTGTATTAGTTTACCTACTGACTTCATGTTATATTGAGTACATTGGACACTTGTTTTTCTATTCTTGTGATACTCTCTAAGAAGAATGTGTTTCTACTCCAACCAAGTTAATACAAAAGATGTAAAGTCCCCATCTTTTTTATATACCACGGTTTGTTAACCCATTCACAGGTTGATGGGAATTTAGGTTGTTTTCGCATCTTGGTGATTGTAAATTGAGCTGTGATAAGCAATCTAGTAAGAATGTCCTTATAATAAAATGATTTTTTTTTTCTTCTGGGTAGATGCCTCCTAATGGGCTAGTGGGATCAAATGTAAAGTCTATTTTGAGTTTTTGGAGGATTCACTATACTTCTCTTCCAAGAGGCTGAATTAGTTTGCAGTTCCTCCAACAGCAGAAAAGTGTTCCCTTCTCTCCACAACTTGAGACATAGACATATGGAACAGAACACAACTGGTTAACCACTTGTAAAAAACATACCATTTTTGAGGCTTTGTGGGGGTGCAGTTGATTATGCCCCAGTGGTTACAATCTGAAACCTCACTCAATTCTGTGTATTTTTTAATGAAATTCTTGCCGGAATGATTTACCACAACGCAAAAGTAAATTGAGAGTTAAAATTATACATGCCCTTCAAAACAAGTGAAATATCTCATTTTATAAAGCCACAAGGAAACAGAAAACTCTGGCACCACAGCAACGTCGGTAAACACGATTCTTCCCACTGTGCCCAAGTACGAAAAAGGCAAGAAATAGGTGTGTCCTTACAGCTGAGTACCACAGACGCCACCAGGGGGCAGCAGCTGACGGTACAACGTTCAGTCCCGCTGAGCTCCCTCTGGGGGTCTTGGAAACCAACTGCAAAAAGAGTGGCTCCTGTGGCTCAAAGGAGTAGGGTGCTGGTCCCCTATACCAGAGGTGGTGGATTCAAACCCAGCCGCAGCCAAAAAGAAAAAAAGAAGGTGGTTATTCTTGGAAACCACTAGAAATAAAAGTGTTAAAGCAGTAGTCAAAAGAAAAATTTGAGCTTTATGTGTTTATACTAGAAAAAAATGAACACTTAAAATCAGTTTTATAAATTTCCACTTTAAGAATCTGGAAAAAGAAAGGCAATTAAACCCAAATTAAGCATAATTTGCCTGTGGGGTCACCAACCATACATCCAATAGAATGGCTAGAATTAAAAGGACTGATAATATTGTGTTACAGCAAGGATAGGGAAAATTGGTATGCTCAAGTATTACCAGTGGCAATGTAAGATTATATCATCCGAAAGCAATAACACAAGTTGCAGAAGAATATTTATAACAGCTTTATTCATAATAGACCAAACCAGCCATAGCCCAAATGTCTAACAGCAGATAAATGAATAAACAAGTTATGATAGACTCACACAGTATAATACTATTCTGTATTACATTTTATCTTAATCCTAATTCACTTTCTGTTCCCTTTCATCCCACAATGAAAATCATTCTAATGTGTTTGATCTGGATTCTTTTATTTGTGTGCATTACTATAGAACACATTGTAATTTTAATGTTTAAATAAACATAGATGTTATTATTCCAAAGATCACAAAAATAAATAAATACAAATCTAGGAATGAAAATGTCATGTTTAGAATGAATTGTCCGTGAGCAGTAACAACTAATTAATCATATTGAGAATGTACCAATGTAATAAAAACTCTCTTAATTAATTGAACTCAATTAAGAGGAACCTCCATTCTCCATGTAAATCATGCTGATTTTCAGTGACTGCATTAGTCTGCTAGAGCTGCTATACTCTCTGGATGGCTAAAACAAGAGAATTTTTTTTCATAGTTATAGAGGCTGAAAGTCCAAGATCAAGGTGCTGGCAGGACTAGTTTCTGGTGAGGATTCTTCTTCTGGCTTGCAGATAGCCACCTTCTCAGTGTGTGCTCATGTGACCTTTTTTCTCTGAGCCCTGGTAAGATTCTATGTGTCTCTTCCTCTTCCTATATAGTGCAATTGGATTGGGGCCTCATCTTAAAAATCTTATTTAATGTTAATTATGCCCTTAAAAAGGCCCTGTCTTCAAATACAGTCACAATGGGGGTTAAGACTTCACTGTATAAATTTGGGGAGGACACAGTTCAGTCCATAATAGTGTACATAACTAACAAGCTATTCTGAAGTCCCTCTGTGAAACCTGCTAGTTCTGGATGCTGTCGGTAAGGGTTACTCTTTGGGCAATGAGCAACCTCTAATTTTGCTTCAATCTAAGGGTTACCCCTAGGGCAATGGGAAGCCCCTAAGTTTACTTCAATCATTTAAACTGTAAAATGACCGACTGAGAGTCAGCTCTAATAGTTTCCAACTCTTTTTATGGCAGCTATAATTACTAGTTCAATAATTTATCTCAATATTATAAAGACCAATGGAATGAACAGGAGTTTGAAATGTCTGCAGAGTTTTTGTGTCTAAGACCAATGAGAAAGTTTGGAAAGACTCCATAAAAGAAAATCATATAACAAAATTGTCTTTGAATCAATTATTTGTGCTTAAAGCAACAATTAAAAAAAATGAGGGTAGGGCGGCTCCTGTGGCTCAGTGAGTAGGGTGCTGGCCCCATATACCGAAGGTGGCGGGTTCAAGCCTGGCCTCGGCCGAACTGCAAAACAAAAAAAAATAGCCGGGCGCTGTGGCGGGCGCCTGTAGTCCCAGCTACTAGGGAGGCTGAGGCAAGAGAATCGCTTAAGCCCAAGAGCTGGAGGTTGCTGTGAGCAGT
>CAUYON010131310.1:0-41520 GCA_963573935.1 Arctocebus calabarensis | reverse complement strand
TTTATATAGTGATCAAGAAAATGCCATGAAGGCTATCTGTAACAGTACGATCAAAACATTTCTGAATGTATATGAATCGTGCCCTATGATTGCACCAATGTACAGAATTATGATTCAATAAAATTATAAAAAAAAAAATCAGAACAAAAAAAGAGAACCAAAGTAAATGGTTACCACAGTTAACATTTTTGTTTGTTTTCTTTTTTAACTTTTTACCTTTCTACTTTTATAGGCATTCATGAAGGGTGAGATTTTTGAGTCTTCATGATAGTTATTGGATGGATAGAGGATAAAAGAAAGAAGACTTGGAAGAATTGTTCCAAGGACTCACGTAAATTCTTGGAGGCATATTTCTAAATGTGTTAACTAAGGGAAATGAAAAGTCATGTTAAAACAGAGGCTGGCTCTTTGTTATGTTATCTTTCTCACAGAGAGGAGATGTCCCGATTTTAGCGCAGGTGGGTTTTCATTCTCCAGAAATATTAACATTTGGAGTTTTTCTTCTAGGTAAATAGTTATTTCTAAAAAAAAAAAAAAAACTTTTATAAAGTATTTTAAAAGATAGAGCAGTGAGAAAGAGAATAAATTTCATTTTAGTTATGTTTTATAACTTGGAAATTTCTCTGAAATCTATCTTTGACAAAGTACGGGTATTCAAAATATCAATGCAAGTACATTTTTACAAAAGGAAAAACAAGTCACTAGAGAGAAAAACCTATGACCCTGCCTTTCTGATTTTTTTTGTAAACAATTGTTATTCTTAGAGAATGCATGTTGTTTTCTTCACAGGAGTCTATGATTCAAAAAGCCTTTAAGGATATCTTAATGTTCACATGTTGCTAGTTTTAATACCAATATCTCCAACCAGAGGGAAAAAATGGTCTCCACTTAAAATGTTTCACTGTACACAGGGTTTATTTAAAACATACTCACACCCATTATTACTTGATATAAGAGAAGAAAAGACCTCTGCCTGTCCACCCACCCACCCCCATTTTACATGTCATTTAGGATGTTGACTGCTACAGCTACAAATATACTGGGAAATCAAACCCGGCAAAGGTCAGTTCTCACCCACTCATGTCCCAAAGCTAGTTTGCACCTCTGGAGGGCAATTTTATCCTTCTGTACTTGGGAATCTAGGCTACCTCTATTTTACAGTAGCTTCATCTCAGTTTGTTGCTGCTGTGCGTGAAGTGACAGGGGAAAAATAGTGTAAAGAACATCCACCAGTTTCTAGCTGCCTCCCACCAAACGCAATACATTTTACTTGCTTTGACAGCCAATAGACCAGAGTTCCTCATGTGTTTCCAGTCGTCCAGCCTATATAGAAAATGAAAACTGTTAGTTCTTTCTTTTTCAAAAAGAACTCATTATTATCTTCTCTGGATAATGAATAATCTCCTTTGCTGAATGTTTACATGCATTGACTAAATTTTCATGTTTCCATGTTACTCTGTGCTGTGTTTGCAAATCTTATATAATATAAAGGAAAGATCATTGTGAGGAAAACAAAACAGGTAGTATGAAATACAAAGAGTCTTTTCGGAATATCTCTGGATGCCAGGCATTTTTAACAATTTGGTTAAGAGAAAACCATCTCTCCCTTCTTAGAATCCTTGACTGGGTGGAACAATTAAATTGACCTAAGATAAATTATTGGGAGCAAAAGCACACAAGTTTATTTAAGTTTCACATGCCACAGAAGACCTCGTAATAAAATGAAAACAGAAAGATTTAGGAAAACCTAAGTGCTTCAGTATTCAGTTGGATAAAGAGAGGCAATTGTGGAAAAGTGGCAAAAAGATATGAAAAGGTTAATTAGTTTAAGGTCTATTTTTACAGACTCTCAAAGCTATGACTCCGTATCTGAGAATTTTCCTTCTGTAATCTTAGCACCTGGCACTCTGGGAGGCTGAGGCAGGTAGATTGCTTGAGCTCAGGAGTTCTAGACCAGATTGAGCAAGAGCTAGATGAGAAGGAGGAGGAGGAGGACAGGTGGGAGAGGGAGAAATTAGCCAACCTTTGTGGTGGATGCTTGTAGTCCCAGCTACTCAGGAGGCTGAGGTTGCTGTAATCTGTGACATCACGGCATTTTTCCCAAGCCCACAGAGTGAGATTCCATCAAAAATAAATAAATAAATAAATAAAAATTTACAAAATAAAAAGTATTCTCTTTATTCCTTATGTAAGAAAGAAGTGGTACCTTTTAATCTCCTATTGTCAAGAAGAAAGGAGTAGATCAGAATGCCCTTCATGCACTTGCTATTTATCAAGTGTCCTTTAAATCAAAGTGACATATTTGGGTATGGCATATTTTGACCATTTAAGAATTAACTGAAAAGTATATAAAATTTTAACATACAAAATGTCAGTCCATCATCTCACAGAATGTTTTTTTAAAGTTCATTTGGTGTTAAGAGATTCTATAAGCCTGAAACATTCATTAAGACAGCATGATGAAGTGATGTCAGAAGTACTGTGGGCAATTTGGGGAGAAACAAATTGAATCAAACATGTGTCATGAGTACTAACATAAATATCAGAATGAAAATCTGATTTGGGTTGGAGGGAAAGTTACAGATGTTTCCAGGGACCTTTAGGTATATGTTCTTATTTTATAGGCTTTGTAGGATTTTCTTATTCTGTATATGACACCATTTGGCTTTGCTCTTTTGACTAGAAAATATTGTGTTTTTAACTGTCTAAATGGTCAGTCAAAAAGTTGTCAATATGAGAGTGCCTGATTAATGTTCCTCACTGAACTGGTATTCAGGTTGCTTTTGTTTTTTACTATTGATATGTAGAAAGAAAATAAACATTAAAAACATGATTTTAATTTGCGAGACCCAATTCTCCTGACCAATGTCGTGCCTCACTTAGGAGAAACTGGGGAGGATTTTAATTCCAGTATGTGGAGAATAATACAAAGACATCTGACCAGAATTTGCATTGAAGACAAAATCTAAACCGATGCTATGTGTGTGTGTGTATGTGTATGTATGTGCGTGTGTGCATGTGTGTATATATGTATATATGTGTATGTACCAGGACTGCCAAAAGATGTGTACACATCTGAAGAGATTATGGGGGAAGCAAAACCTTCTGAAAAAGTTGTACAAAGGGATGTGTGTGACATGCCTAGGTACCCTTGACCTGTAACAGTTCTTTCAATTAAACTTGAAAAGTATCCCATAGATAAAGTATCCCATAGATAACATCTCTTAAAATGTGTATACATTCTTTGGCACTCTCTGTATGTATATAATTTCTACTTAAATAGAAAAGAAAAGTGAATGGGATGACACGGGATTCTTTAGATTTTCATTTCTGAATTTCCCCTATCTTACCCTAGCCAAACGGTCCCACTCTACATACTGTCCACACTGGTTTTCTCCATAGTTTTGTTTCCAACTGTTCCCCTTTTATTGCAGAATTTTCTTGTACTACTTATGGTAATTAGACAGGCAGAACGGGTTTCATTCATAGTTTGTACATGTATATTACAAGATCCCAGACGACCTGCATTGTTCTCAAATAATTTTAACCACTTTGGCACTTGCATTGGAGTTAAAGTAAGATAAAGAATAACCCAAGCCTGGGCAGCACCTGTGGCTCAAAAGAGTAGGGTGCTGGCTCCATATACTGGAGGTGATGAGTTCAAACCCTGGCCAAAAACCAAGAAAAAAAAAAAGAATAAGCCAAGTCAAATGTAGAAAGATTGTCTTTTAACTGTACTATTACATCTTTAGCAGGCCAAGTTTATTGCAAGAACTGTATATCTCTGACAGATAGAAATCTTCTTTGATAAATGTCACTATGTCTCCAGATTTCTAATACAGATTTCCCCAAGGTTGGGCCCAAGTGAAATTTGTATCCATTTTAAAATAGAGTGTTCTTTCTTGAAGCAGTATAGTCCTCAGTCTAAAATTGGAAATCTGAATTTCATAATGCCTATTAAATATAATTTTAATGCATTTTTAGTTTCTGTTTTAGAACTGAAACTTTAATTTCCTTTTATCTATGTTATACACAAAAATTATCTTTCTAGACAACAGTTTAGACAATTTGTTTGTGGATGTATACATTTGTTTCATTGACTTTCAAATCATTTTAGATGCCTAATTAGCCTGATTTTTTTCTTCTGAATCACTGAATATTAAAAAATGTCTTTAACAACATTTACTTACATTCCATGTTCTTGCCAAACCTATTAGTGTTACCATCATATTCATGCTACTGCTATATAACATTAAGAAGCATTATCATTTAAATCACAATTAAAAATAAAGGTGAAATGATGTGTAACTTAAAACAGTTGGGTATTTGGGGATGAAAAGCACTTTTTTTTTTCTTTTTAAGCATGGAAGATCTTAAGATAAAATAGTTTCTTGAAATCTGTATTCACTGATAGCAAACTAAGAGGAGAATCAACCATTGAATAATAAATCGAATCTTTTTTAAATAATAGTTATCAACATTGTCCAGTGGAAGATGTTAGCTCAATATCATGTGCTATGGTTTGACTCTTTGTCCTTTCTGAAACTGATATTGAAACTTCCCCAACATGAAAGTGTCAAGGGGTGAGGTGTTTAAGAGGTATGGTCATGAAGATGGGTTCATGGGTTATAATGGGAGTGACCTGGTGTCATTATGAGAAAAGGAGGAAACCTGAGGTAGCACACTCATTCCTCCTTGCCATGTGATGCCCTGGACCACTCAGGTCTCTGCAGAGTCCCCACCAGCAGCAAGGCTCTCCACAGATGTGGTCCCTTGACCTTAGTTTCCCCAGCTGGCAGAACTGTAAGAAATTTCATAAGTGTGTGTGTATGTGTGTGTGTATATATATAAATATATATATTAAAAACTACAAATATATATAAATTTCATATGTGTGTGTTATGCATATATAAATTACCTAGTCTCAGGTATTCAGTTAAAGGATCAGAAGATGAACTAAGACATTATGTTTCAAATTTATGTGGAATAAGCTTCCAGGAAAGAAATTACTCATTAGCATTTAATCAAGACAATCCTGGGCTTTCTTTATGCTTCCAGAAATTGCCAAGGTAGTTTATTTAAATGATGAATAAGGTTATAAAGAAAAAAATGTAGTCTCTTCATAGTCAGACACTGTCACATTTTAAAAACAGCAGTAGTCTGTATGCCCAGTCAGTGTTGGGAGGAAAGTAACCATGTCCAATTTTAATACCATTTTAAAATGCTTCTGGGACTGGGTAACACAGGTAGCACATTTGAGAGAGAACACACATTTAATCCAGGTAATACAAAGAATAACTAGAAGTAAAAAATGCTGGTCAATTCATGGTATCTATACTTTGCACATATTTTTTAAATTGCTAAACAGAAACATGAGAGATTATAGTTTTGGTGTCAGACTGAGCCCAACTGTTTATTGCCTCTCCTTTTTTTTCATTAAATGGTAGAAATCATGAAATCCTGTAGAAATTATATATGGCACATATTTTAAAAATTTAATTTAATTTGTTTATTTACTTCTGTTTTGGGGACAGAGTCTTACTGAGTCATCCTGGGTAGAGTGCCTGGGCAGCTCACAGCAACCTCAAACTCTTTGGCTCAAATGATCCTCTTGCCTCAGCTTCCTAAGTAGCTGGGGCTACAGGTGCACAACATCATGCCCAGCTAGTTTTTCTATTTTTAGTAGATTTGGGGTCTTTCTCTGATTCAGGCTCATCTCCAATTCCTGAGCTCATACAATTCACCTGCCTTGGCCTCCCAGCGTGCTTGGGATCACAGGCTTGAGTGCCCTGCACTGTCTACACATGGCATATATTACCCTATGGTGTTTATCTATACCTTTCTTCATTTTATTTTTGTTGGGTTGTCATTACTTCTTCTGCACTGGAGGGCCCTCCCTCTGGTTGCCTGTCTCACATCCATTTGTGCCAAGACCACCAGAGTGATCCATTTAGAAGTTTGCTATGCATTAAGTCTTTCTCTGGCTCCCCACCTTCTCTAATCCACATATAAATATGTTACAATGTAAATACCCACACTACAAAACCCTCCATATCACTCATATCAAGATTCTCCTGCTTTTTTGTCACTTGTTTTCTTGTCCTCCAGGCTTCAACAATCCCAAACAACTTTTGACTCCTTAAATATATCCAGGCAACCTACTCCTGCTCCATGCCTTTCTATACATCGCCTCTCCTCCTCTGACAGTCTGCATTCTACATGCCACATTTATTAGGTTTTCCCTTGACTGTCTTTACTATTCAGTTCCAGTGTTATTTATCTCAGTTAGCTCTTTGAGATCTGTGCTTCTCCAAACAGGTTAACATACTTACACCTTCTAAATACTTCCACAGTGTCCCATACATTTACTTTTGCTTAGTGATTGGTATTTGCTTTAAAATTGTCTTTTTAAAATTTCCTTTGTAATAACTGACCCAGCAAGAAGACCTCTAAAGGTCCCTAAATGTCTCAGCCTGAGTCCCTGCATATCTCAACCCCGACCCCAACCAGGGCAAATTCCGAGAAAAGGTTTCAGAATAGAACAAGGAAGTTCTCCGTGTTCCCTCAACCCCCTAGCCATGGGTAAAACAATAGTGAAAGCTTACTCAAGCAGAGTTTCCCAGGCTACTGAGTTTTTCAAGCTGTCCCTGTGCCAACTGCCATGCTGTAGCCCCCTGACTGTGACCCCACCCTGAGCTAACTGTCATGTTCTGCTTCTGTACTTGCTTGCTTGCCACATCAGCACAAAAAGGGTATCAGTCTGTGCCTTTCTTTGGGACCAAACATTCTTTGGAGTGGTTGTCCCCTGTCCAGGTATAATAAACCACCATCTGATTTATACCTGAAGTGGGATCTGAGTTTTTTCTTATAGGTTTTTTCTTTTATAGACCTAAAAGCAGACTTACCATTAAATCCAGCAATCTCACTACTGGGCTATGTATGAAAAGAAAAGAAGCCACTATGTTAAAAAGACACCTGAACTAGAATGCTTATTATACTGCAATTCACAATTGCAAACATAGGAATCAATGTATCCTTCATTTAGTGTTCTTCAATTGATGAGTGGATAAAGAAAAATGGTGTATCCACATGTATGCATGAACATGTGCATGCACACACACACAACATGAAGTACTGTTCAGCCATAGTGATGAAAGAAATAATGTCTTGCACCAACTTGGATGTAACTGGAGACCACTATCCTAAGTTAAGTATCTCAGGAATGAATAAACAAAGACCAGCATTCTCACTAATAACTGGGAACTAAACAAAGGGTAGGTATGGTCCTAACGTGGTGTGAAGTGCATTGGAATTTAAGGAGAAGGAATTGGATGAGGAATGGAAATCCCTGTAGCGTTAAATAATTCACCCATGTAACAATAACACTTGTACCCACTAATATTTTTAAATTAACTTATAATTTGTAAAATAAATTTAAAATGCAAACAAAATTACTGATTAATAGCAGAGAAATGGAAATTTAGTCAAACATCAATAAATCCTTTATAAAAGCAGTTGGTGGGATTGAAAAAGAAAATGAAAATGAGTACTTTACTTAGCCAATAGCAATTCCTTCCCTTCATTAAATCTAAAGGTCTTTGTGAAATATCTTCTCAGGTATGATAGCTATTAAAACTGTCAAATAACTACATTTAGAACTAGATTCTCGAGTCACCGTATCATAAGGGTTAAAGATTGTTTGTAAGATAACACAGTACCAAGTAAAAAGGAAAGGAAAGGAGAGCAAAGGAGAAGAGAGGAGAGGAAAGGAGGGGAGGAGAGGGCTGCAATTCACCCTCAAGGAGACTTATGAATAGACAATACGATTTTCTTGTTCTTAACATTTTATAAAGCAATAAAGCAATGTTTGCTTTTCCTTTTCACATTGCTCATTTAGTTCCCCCAGTCCATCAGCCACTGTTTTCTCTTCTTTCCATTCATAATAAAATTTTTAACAGACTCTCCCCCTGAAGTAGAACAGTAAAAAGAATTAATTATAGAGCTGAGAGCAATATGAGTGGGGCCGGAGTCTCCCCATTTTGTATATTCCCAGTTATATGGAATAGAGTTGGAAAAGAACATGTTTCTAGGACTCCCACCTACAAGATGCTAAAGTGGCAGAACCATTACTGTCAGTATAGCCAGGCGAGGGGAAGCAATAGCCAACTCATTTCTTTAAGAACTCAAACACTTACTAGTTAGAGTTATCATACAGTCATGTTTAGAAGTCAGTCTCTCTTCTCAAACTTGTAATCTAGATCACAGAACCACAGAAACAGAAGGAGACAAAAATAAAAGAGAATAAATTTATTGAGGTTCTTACATTAGCCTCCTCCACCTCCTCTCCCTGTCACTGCTCTATCGCACCCATCTGTCCAATGGAGAATTTTATTTACCTTCACACATACCAAGTTTTACACACAGTTTTCCAATTGATCTTGGAAGACATCTCTTCATTTTGTAATCATCATCCAATTAATAAGCAGATGTTTCAAAAGCCCACTCCACATTTCACACTCCCCTACTTTGCAAGTTATAAGATTTATGAAAATTGCACTGTGTACACATTTTATTTTATTTTTTATTTTTTTAAATAATTTTATTGAATCATAATTATGTACATTGGTGCAATCACAGGGCACGATTCATATACATTCAGAAATATTACTATGCAGCCTTAAAGAAAGATGGAGACTTTACCTCTTTTGTGTTTACATGGATGGAACTGGAACACATTTTAGATCATTGTTGTACTATACTTGCTGTAAAATGGGTTTCTTAATTTAATGACATAAATCATTGTATATTTTAAAATATTATTTTTGTTGTAGGCATTTAATAATGTTGGGAGTGTTTACTTTGGTTACTGAGTATACAGTTCTGAATTCAGAATGAGTATTTATCCTGCTTAAGAAGCATCAACCTCCACGGGAGGGCCAAGTATAACTGGCCACTGTTATCTGCTACAGAGCTGTGGCTCAGCCCAGATTTTTTCATTTTCTTTCACATACTGTTAGTCTCTGAGCTTCCTGTGGAACAAACAGAACATTTGATAGTCATATTTTAGAGATTCTGAGAAAAGTGCCATATATTTTTTCTCCAATTTTTTTCTGTATCTGAACTGTTGTATGTACCATGCTCTTAATATACCAAAGTGATCACTTCCAAAGAATAGAAATAGCCACATTTTGGATACAGCCTTATTCTGAAGTTGTGTAGATATGCACATTTACACATATACAGACACACATAATTGATTTTCCATCTCTAGAACAATATACATGCACACATTCATAACGCATTGCTCCATAGTAGAGATCTTTATGTCTTATAATTACGTGAGGCTCCATTTTTGAACTATACTCTAATCCGAATTGTCATTGCCTAAGAATTGTATAAAGCTCTGCTCTTGACTTACATAGCAGATTTACTGTTACCATTTCACTCAAATTCCAGTCATTGGCCAGATAACAACAAAGCTGCTTTTCAGACAGAATGCATTGTTGGTCACCAGCTGCACATTGCAATCTGTGACTTTGTTTCCTGCTCAATTTTCTCTGTTAACTGATCATAGAGAGAAGACCGTTTAGCTATGGGATTAGATAAAGTATCAGCCAGACCCGATATAGGACCCAAAACTTTGGCAGCCTCCTATTCACAATGGAATGAGTACTAATGCAGGATATTTTTAATATATCATTTGCAACTCCTCTTTGTGGTTTCCTCTCTACTGGAATGTTTTCCTAACATAGGTATATAGGTTTTCATGCAAGGTGTATCAAGTCTCAGAATAATTTTATATTTTTCATAACAGAACTGATTTTAATTCAAGCTCAAAAACAGGTGAAAAGTTGTCTTTCTAATTGACAAGTCAGTAAACTATCAAACTTGGAAATTGCCTAACTATCCTGAAGACATTTAGCAAATGTCATCAATAATATATGAATGACGAATTCCTTTCATTGTTAAATAACCTTTTGTAGTTAATTTTTTTGTGAATTTTAAAGCAAAGTATACATATTTTAAGTAGTATTTAAGTACATCTATTTAAAAAATTCTTTATTAAGGTATTTTCAAAGAAGCAAATGTATCTTATTTCAAATTTACAATTAACATTTTTTATGAAGGCAGTAACACCAGGATTTCTTCAATATAAAAATTCATCAATATAATATCTTTTTTCTTTCCTATTGTGGGAGTTTTTTCTTTCCTATTGTGGGAGTTTTCCATTTAAATGTTGCTTTAATATAGTGCATTAGTCAGAGTTCTGCAGAGAAACAGAGCTAACAGATAGAGAAGTAGATACAGACAAGAGGGATTTAGTGTGGGAACTGGCTCGCACGATCACGGAGACTGTGAGGTCCCAAAGACCCCCGTCAATGCTATTGGTGTAATTTCATCTCAGTCCCATGGCCCAAGAACAAGGAGCTGTGATGACCAAGGGCAGAGCAGGTAGATGTCCCAGCTCAAGAGTAAACTCATCCATCATTCCTCTGCCTTTTTCTTCTATCTGGCACCTCAGGAACTGGATGATGCATTCCCTCCTACCTTGGTGAGGCAGATCTCCTCCACCCATTGAAATGCCATTCTCTTCTCAGAATACCTCGTCATACTCAGCAAGAAATAATGTTTACCAACTATGGGGGTTATCCTTTAACTTAGTTAATTTGACACTTAAAATTAGCCATCCCAGGTAGGTCATGAAGATGTATTACCTCCCAGCAAAATTATCTGGAGACTATTATCAGTCCACAGACTAATTTTTATTGCTCAGTCGCAAGAAAATACAGTATTTTCTAATAAATTTTAAAATAAGTCTTGAAGCTGAAATGCTTCTACTTAACCCTCTGATTACTTTTAAGTTTTCCTAGACACATGGGAAATAATAAAAATAAAGAGTGGCCTTAGCATCTTTTTTTTTCTGGACATGATTAATACAAATAAAATCATTTAGCACTTGGATTATACAGAAAAATCTTCTTGTAATTGTTACTTTATTCAGTTAGCACGTAGTTAGTAAATTAAGCCATTACAAGTAACATGGTATTTGAGTTGAACTCTTCATTCTTCTTTCCTTTTTCTGCTCCTTTCCTCTTCATCTGCTTTGTTTGTTTCAGAAAAGCTTAAAGTGAATTTCAATTTTACTTTAATTATTTCGACATATTCTAAGAAAATATTTTTGTTACCTTAGAGAAAAGAGTTAAACCTTTTCAATTGCTCTGTAGTATAGTATATTTACTCTAGATTTAAATAGGTATTTTAAATTAGTTTGAAATACATTTTCCCTTGTGTCCAGTAACTTAATACTATTTTAAAATAAATGACATTTTTTAAGTCACAGGAGAATTTGTGCAGAAGTCACCAACTTCACATTTATTTTCTAAGGACACTCATGAAGTCCCCAGAGTGCTTATTATTGTTGAATAGCGGTGCTGGAGAAATTGCTAATTTACTTTGCTTGAATTTTATAAACTCTGGATATTTTCTCTCTGTGGAAGTCTGAAAGGCTGAAGCATTTTTTTCCCTCACAACAATGAGATTCTTTTTGTAGTCAGGCATTTTGATAAATAACATGGGCAATTAAACATCTAGAGTATTCTCTCAGGTTCAATTCTGGTTATACCAGTGGGAAGAGATAAAGACATAAATGGTGTGTTGGCAATTTGTACTGTGATTTGTGAGCCATATGAGGGAAAAATAAACTCAGTGTTTTTATTTATAGATCTAGTACACATAGTAGCATTTACAGAGAGCAGGCAAAGGATTTGATCTCAAAGAACAGCTCCTGCCTGAGATGTGTGCTAGAAGTTTCTATGATAATTTCATCTTCTGAAACACTAAAATTTTTAGAACAATTGGATATTTTTAGGGGTAACAAGATGCAGAATATAATAATTTACACTGCAGGTAAAATAGCATATGAAGAGAAATTTAGTCATTTTTCAAATATTTATAGTTAAAAATATATTTGTGAAACCAAAATTGTAGACATTTACAGGGATGTGATGTATACAACGTGAACTGATCAAATCTATGTCCCAACAGGCAGCTCCGAGGCATAGGTCATGAGACTTGTCAGAGCTTGAGCCTCCTCTGTGAGGGATCAAACACCGACTGGGAACTCAACAACACATCCTTTATTGGATTTCCCTCTTTCTCATTTGCTTCCTCCCATCCCTCTACCTGCTCCCAGGGATAATTTACCAATTAAGCCACCAGCCCATGAGCATTTGTTTTAGCTTTTTATTTTTTGAGGAACTGAAGTTAGACATGGTTCAAAGTGTCTATGACAACAATTAAAGACAGGAAAATGTAAATAGTGCACTTCTCGGAGGAGTTAATTCATTTCAGCATATATGGAAATGTTGACACCTAAAAACATCTCAGGACAGTGG
The DNA here is from genome assembly GCA_963573935.1 of Arctocebus calabarensis. Taxonomy (NCBI): domain Eukaryota; kingdom Metazoa; phylum Chordata; class Mammalia; order Primates; family Lorisidae; genus Arctocebus; species Arctocebus calabarensis. The sequence continues at coordinate 29,125 of CAUYON010131310.1, read as the reverse complement.
CAAACTCTTTACTGATTTTCACTGTCCTCTACTATAGTGGCCTTGAATATTGAATAATGGCCTTCGTGTGTGTGTGTGTGTGTCTATATGTGTGTGTATATGTGTGAATATATGTGGCCATGAATAATGAATAATGGCCTTCGTGTGTGTGTCTATATACGTGTGTGTATGTGTATGTGTGTGAATATATATGGAGAGACACACATAATAAAATTTCCATAATTTTCCACCATCTACATTGACCACTTCCTTAAGTTGAACTAATTTTCATAGACCAGACACATGACACAGGTATTTATCTTTACATTAGGCCTAATTCCTCACGTTGCCCACTTTTATTTATGACTGTTTGTTACAGTCCCATGGGTGGTCAGCTCATAGAGGTTCCACCGTGTGAACAGTGTATATATATATTATCTCCCGTGCATGCTTGCAGTGTGGGTTTCCCCCTGGGTTTCAACTATGTGTTTGTGTGTCTCAAATTTCTATTTCTCTTTTTTTCTCTTATGAAACAGAATTGGAGATTGAAGAGATACATTCACAAGCCAAGAGACCTCAAGGATTGTCAGCAGACAACCCAGAGGCATCAAATAGGATCTTTCTCGGAGGCTTCAGAGAGAAACAGGCCTTCTGACACTTTAATTTTTGACTTCTGGCCTCTAAAATGTGAAAGCATGAATTTTTGGTTTTTTAAGCCAGGAAGATTATTATAATTTGTTATGGCAGTCCTAGAAAATTAACACGCTTGCTGAGTCTAAACATCTATTCAGTTCTCATTATTCGGAAATATTATCATTAAACATGGGTTCAGTGACATGATTAAGAGCTATTTATAGAAATTATGTTAAAGATTATATATTTGCTATTGTAGTAATTTAATATCATTAAATTTGAGGTCAGAGAATGCCTATACCTGTGATCTTAAGTAACTCAAAATTCAGAACTTAATAGACAGAAGGAAAGAAGAGTGACATTTGATTAGCATTTAGTTGTCCAATATTAATTTCCTTTACAAATTCAATTAGGTAAAGTGTATGACTGAAACACCCCGTGAATCTGAGATCTTTTAATTCACATATCCACAAAAGAAGGGAAGGAGGAGGCACCTGTGGCTCAAAGGAGTAGGGTGCTGGCCCCATATACCAGAGGTGGTGGGTTCGAACCCATCCCTGGCCAAAAACTGCCCCCCCAAAAAAAGAATAGAAGTGGGGGGGGAGGGAGGCAAGGAAGGAAGAAGGAAAGAGAAAGAAAAAGAAAGAATAGACCAAGAGAGACACAACTATCCTAAAGAGACAGGCCTTGCCATATGAACTCATATGAGCTCAGAAGGCAGAACTTTCAAAAGGGGAGTCTTTGAGCTTTAAAAAGATTTTGTTGATATCTCAAAGTAGTTTTGATTTGCATTTCTCTGATGCAATTATTGTTTTTAATACTATTCTTATACTACTAAAAAGGAACAAGAGTCAAGATTTCCTGTATGGGGGTCCCATTCCAAGCAATACAACTGGTCACATAAATCCAATTTGTGAAATCAAAAGTGTATGTTTAGTGCCCAATTAGGCCTCCTTATTAAAATACGTGTATATTAAGTGAATGGTTGTGTAAAGTCTACTTAGCAGTGGGTAAAGCTATCACCATGGACTATGTTTTTGAAAAAAGAGATACCTGTGCTTGGTTGATGTCTGGAGACAAGGCACACTTGTGCCCCCACACCCATGCTGGCAGACATGAGGCACAGATCACGTCGACAGTGCACCTCTGGGCTGAGAGTGCAATAAATTCTAGTGTGCTGCCTCCTTCCCAATAAGGGCGACGTGGACAACAGACAGAGCCATCCTTTTAAGAGGCAATAATCCCTCAGCTCTGCCTCTCCTCCCCCCTGAAGGGTCCTTAGAGACCTTCAGCACCCCCTTGGGAACATTTTGAAGGGGGTTACAGCACCTAAGTAGAGGAAGTTTTTATTTTAAAACTTCTATTTCTATTGACGTATCGCCAAAGAACCAAATAAAAACATTTTATTTGCTGATACTTTCTTAAGGCAGCAACTATTTGTGAAAAACATTTAAGTGCCAAAGATGAATGACAGCCCCAACCACATTTCCAATGTACCCGCATAAGAAATAGGAACATTGCTGCCTGAATATTATAAAGTATTTTTATGGAGCTCTAAATTCTGTTGGTGTATAGTAAACCAGGCACTAGAGACAAATTTCCAAGATTGTGTATATATCAATATAACAGACAGTCCAATCTATTTCTAGGGTAATCGTTGTATATATCTTAAAGATACATTTTTATTAAAAATGAGATTTATTCTATATGAACAGCATTACAAAGTTGCTGCCCACTGGTATGGTGTCAACTTTGGGGGGATATAATTCACAGTCGGTGCCACAGATCGTGTCTTTAACACACTGTTGCTTTGGGTACCTGATTACCCTAAAGCCTCCAGTCTTGGCCATTAGATTATTAAATTCTTTAGAAAATCTCCTTAGGTGCTTTTAAAAATGACAGTGACACATGGAGCCTGCACTGATGATACTACGAGGTTAATTCTCTGCCTTTCCTATTTGCCACGGCTCATATACTGCGAAGCCAGATCCACAGGGGGTAGTGCAGTCACTGAGATGTGTGAAGGGTGTGCTGGTTGTGACCAGCCCACCAGGACTGGGGAGTTCTCTCCTTGTTGATCACTTCGTCCCCAGGGCCTGGCACACTGTGGTCGGGCTGTAAGCAGAGCCCGGCACACCGTAGTGGTGAGCAAGAAGTAAACTGAATCAATGCGTGGCGATCGTATTACCTCATTCTATTCTTGTTTGACTTCTGTCCTCCAAATCCCACCCTTTCCAAGGCACATTCTGCTTCATTTAGACTGGCCACCTGAGTCTCTGCTGTCTAAACCCTGGGCTTTCTTACCACCAAGACTGTGTTGATGCTCTTGATGGTGCTAGTACATGCTTTTCCCCTCCATCCTCCATGAAGTTTCCTCAGTATTTAACTGAAAGATAAATTGTTGAGAGGTTGGAATCAGATAAAACACATGAGCCTATGTAGCAGATGCTTGACACACTGCCACAGGCCCTCCCCCAGCCCCCACCTTCCCAGGCACGGCACCTTGACCTCAGAATTCAGCTCATGAGTGAACACTGTTGCTCAGGAATTGTTTCTTCCAGTTCTCTCCCCAGCTGGGCCCTTGGAGGACCCTGTGTTATTCCTGCATTCATCGTAACATCCAGGACACAGAGCCCTGGGAGAAACACAACAAAAGCTGGCGGATCAGCTTTCTCCTCCCCAGTGCTCCCTTCTCTCCTTTTTCTGTGATAAACATTTGTGTGTGTGTATGTGGGAGGTCTTCCTGTCATCATTTTGTCATTGCTTTGCTGACTCTGTGATCCTGCCTCTCTGGGCCGCAGGACACTGGACCAACAGCGGGAGACACACCCAGGTACTTTCCCCAGGCCTGTGTAAATAAGAGATCACGCCGAAGTCCCGGACAGCTGAGCCAGGAAAATGTAACTTGCCCATGCAAGACACCTGCAGACTGGAGAGAAGCAGTTGCCATGTGGCCAGAGAGAAGGGTAGAGCAGTGAGCAGGAAGGACAGAGATCAAGAGTTGCAAGGGGTCCTGTCAGGTTCCTAGTGTCTAACTCTGGAACCTCTACCCAGGGGCCAGCACTTTTCTGCTCTTAGGTTCTGTGAGGTACCCAATGTCATTCATTCAATCCCTCATTAAATCCTCTAACCAAGCTAGCCTGCTGCTCAAAGATTCTTCTTTGACATATTCTCCTCTCCCCAAACTTCAGAGCATCCTTTGGGAGTCTGAGTGCTTGGAGCACCTAGGAGTCTGTCTCCTTTGCCTAATGGATCTACATCTGGGGTAAAGGCAGGTGGGTTGGTATGGGAGGGCAGAAGGTGACAGTAGTCTGGAGTTTTGGAAATCCTGTTCTCTGCATTACCTCTGCTCTTGGCCAGCAGTGGCTCTTGTGATAAGTACTTTTGAAAGCATCATGATATGGGCAAGGAATGGTGCCAAGAGCAGTGGCTTCAAAGCTGGACACACCTCAGTTCTGTTCCTTATAGGAGGGACAGCCTGGAGCTCCTTTGCTGTATTTCTCCCAGTGCAGCAGACGTGAGGATTGAACGGGCTGATCTCAGGCTGCAGGGCCAGGTCCAGTGCCTGGCAAACAGAGGTGCCCGCTGTCCCAGCCGTGCACCTTCACTGTGATCTGACGCACGGACAAGAAGGGGTGCTGAGAAGGGGCAGTGATCCTGAGACAGCAATGATGCCTGGGGTCCCTGTGCAGGTTAACGTATAGCAGCTCTTGGTCTCCGAGAACCCAGTTCGAAAGACGCAAGTCATCCTGCACCCCTCCCTTTGTGAGCCCAGCATTGAAAGCGGGAGGAAAGTTTAGACAAGAGAAGGAAGAGAAAGTGGATTTTGCTGTTGTTTTTCTTGTACTCTGGGCTACCCCTGTGTCCCCTCTCTGGGAGTCACGGTCGGCTTGGGCTGCCAGAGCAAAATACTGCAGACCGCTGGTTTACACAACCCAAGTTCATTTTCTAGCAGATTCTAGAGAATGGGTGTCCCAGATCAGGACAGACCAGCATAGTCCCATTCTGGTGAGGACTCTTGGCTCGTAGGTGGCTTCCTTGTTGCTGGATGCTCACGTTTTAATTGTTTTTTTAATTTCCTCTCTTAAGCTCGCCTTCAGCAGAGTATTTGTGTTTATGTTTAGAGATGGGGTCTTTCTGAGTTTCCCAGACTGGCCTCGAACTCCTGCGCTCAAGTAGTCCGCCTGCCTCAATCTCCCACATAGCTGGGACTTCAGGGAGACAGGCCAGGGAAGAGAGGGAGAGAGGAGAAGGAAGAGAGAGAGGGGAGGAGAGAGAGGAGAGGAAGGGAGGGGGAGGGGGAGCAGGCGGGGAGGGGGAGGGGGGAGAGAGAGATCTTATAAGGCCACCAATCCTATCAGATTAGGACCCTCCCTTATGACCTCATTTAACATTTCTCTCTCAAAGCCCTCGCTCCATACACCGTCACATTAGGGTTAGTGCTTCAACATATGAATTTTGGGAGGACTCAATTCAGTTCACAGCTCTGGGGTTTGGGCGCTTGGGCGGAGGATGGAGGAACAGAACAAAGCGAGTGCATTCTCTTTCCTGCAGTCATAAATAAACATTAGAAGGGAGATGGATGCATATTCGGAAAAGAGAAAGATATCATCTCCATCCCAGGAGGGAAGAGACTGTTACATTTCAAATTATTAAAGATTCAACCACATGCACGGAATAAATGTATCTCATTTAGGTCTCCACGTTTTCTGCCTTTATTCTTATTTAATTAGAGCATTTGCTACGTAAAGGCCTCATATTTTTATGAGAAGCGTCATCAGCAAATTTAACTCCAGAAGAAAAGTAATTAATTTCAGAAATGGAGGCTGTCAGTCAGTTATGCTTGGGCATAAACCAGCTCACTAGTGAGCGGCCACGGACTTTGGGGTTTTTTTTGTTCTGTTTCCGTGCTCAGGCTGAGCAGATGACGTGGCCTGGCCTGACATGGTGTTTATGTTGGTTTGAAGCCTTGTGAGACTGATGTCACCTTAACTCCCACTGAGATGCTCACAATTATTTTGTGCTCCCCATGAGGGTTGTGCTCACCTTTAATAATCAGACTTAGGAGTCAGTTTTAGAACTTCCGGCAAAATCACCCCAGTAATGAATAGTATGGGAAAGCCTTATTTGGAATGTTGAATGTTAGGAAAGAATTTTCCATTTGAAGAGGATGAAAACACGGTCTTTCTCCTTTGACAGACTGATAGGATAAATTCTATTAGCAGATTTGTTTATGTCAACCCACCTTTGTAGTCTGGGAATACATCCAATTGGTTATGGCAAATTATGCTTTGCAAATACTGCTGGATTTTGTTTGCTGCCAGCATTTTATTTAAGGTTTGCTTCTTTATTTTTAATCTACTGATGCGATTGGGTGTGTGTTGCACATTTACCTTTTTTTTCTTTTTTTTTTGGTCAGATTAAAGCATCTGAATTAGGCTAGCTTTGTAAAATGCATTAGGAAATTTGAAGAGTACCATAATGGATAAACAAAATGTTTGACAGAGGCCATTATGGTCCTGTGTTGTAGTTGGGAGCAGGAGGGAGCCACTTTCCTGACCCTCTCTGCGTGGCTCCTGCCCCTCACTTCCCCGCACAGCAGGCAGCTTGCTGGCATTTCACCACATTCTGCAGCTGTGTGCTAACTACTTCCCGGACTTCGTTTTGTCTCCCACTGGACTGTAGACAGCCTGAGGGCAAAATCATATTCATTTTGTCCACCTAAACATTGCCCAATACCTAACACACGGCTTGAACCAGAGAAGGAGCTCATGACATATTTATTGAATTAATCATGGATGTGAATTAGGCAAGATCCAATCTGACCCAAGATTAGCTCAATTGCTGAGCTAGAAGATAAGGAATTCCTCATGCTCCTAATAACTTAATACTTAGAATACCTAACGCAACGCATGCATATCACTTCCTTTGCTTACATTTGCAATAGTATTTGGCACACAGTGAGCTCAGGTTTTGCCTTTTGAAACTTTGTAAAAATTTTTTTCCAAATATTTTTGATCCAGGGTTGAATCCACAGAACTCACATATATGGAAGGCCACTGTGTACTAGAGTCTAAAAGCATTGAACATAACTTGGTTGATATATGTTTCTCCATGTGATCCTTTCAAAAAGCCCTATGAAGAAGGCTCAGAAATAGCAGCTGGTTAAATAATGAAAGTTATCTGGTTAGTAAGCTTGGATTTAAGTTCAGATCTTTCAGACTTGAAAAGTTATCTGGTTAGTAAGCTTGGATTTGAATTCAGATCTTTCAGACTTCAATAGCTGTGTTCTTTACAACACAGCTATTGTTTTTAATTTTTATTGTTAAAAATTATTTTCTCCCTAAAACAACTTTCAGCAGAGAACTGAGCTTGGTATATTTTCTCTAATGTGAGGCCACATCTTGGTTTATTCATTCCAAATGTGAGGATCCTTGGGCCAATGTTACATTAACATTTAGAAGGATTTTCACTATATATAATGAAACTACTGTTGCATGTAGAATAAATATGATTGTTTAAATGCCTAAGGAGCTTCATTTAAAATGCAGCATTCATCACAAGAAAATATTCCTTCTTCTCTTCCTTTGTTCATGATAATGGGTCCTGAGAAGCAAAGAGAAAGGGATGGGATTCCTCCCTCCCAGCCCCAGCCCCAGGGCCACAGGCAGGTAGGGGTCAGAGGCTCTAGACCATGTGTCCAGTCAGGGCAGGAACTCAGAGGAGAAGGGTGGAAGACTTGGGGGTTTTAGCACGATAGTGACCAGAAATCCACTCCTGCTTATCCCCCTCCCATGCCAGCCCTCTGCATTTTGTATATCAGTGGTTGGTTGGGCCAGCTCCAGAGAGGAGCAATTCTGTGGCTGATTCAGTTATTACTTATTTCTACTTTAGGGCTGGAAAGGAGTATGGTCTAGAAAATAAGGTTGGTACGTACAGGCTGGTTGGATGGAATTGATTCACGTAGCAATTATTTATTGAGCAATTACTATATGCTTGAAGACAGGGTATGATCAGGCATGAAACCTAATAGAGAGGGTGAACACAATAAATTATTATTTTAATGGGAACACTTATAAGAAGGACAAAGATGGAAAATCAGGGGTGTGCTGCAGAAGTAATCAGGGGCCCTAGTCCACTTGGGCCACAGATAGGTCTCCCTGAGGCAGTGGCATTTCTATTAAAGCCTGAAAAAAGAGTAGTGATGATTACTAATAGGGGACATAGAAATAGTATTCTGGGCTGAGAGATCATAATGGGCAAATTCTCAGAGGAAGAAAAGAGATATAGCCAAAATATTAATATGGCCCAGCAATGGAGCTGGTGTTGCTGGCATAGGATATAAGGTCAGGGGGAGTGGCAGGAGGTGTGGTGGGGCCAGGTCAGGTGGAGCCTCCTAGATCCTGCCAAGGACTGTGACTGTAGAGCAGTGGAGTGGCCTGGCCAGACGTGTTATGAACCTCCATGTGGTTGTAGCAAGAGAACCAGCTGGAAGGGGTGAGGGCAAGTATTTGAGACCAGGTGGCAATTCACTGTAGAGAAAGATAGCCATGCCTGGTGGTGACAATGGAGATGAAGAGTAAAAGGAGAGTTTGTAGATTTCCAGGTCCTAATGTCTGATTGGATGTGGGAAGTGCAAAATGTGGAGGTAGAAAAGCTAATGGCCAGTATTCAGCCCTGAGCAAGTAATTGCATGGACAGAGATGCCACGTTTGAGATGGGGGACACTGGGAAGGGAAAGGGTACAAGGAAATATCAAGATCTTGTTCTGACTGTGTTTTGTTTGAAAAGCTTAAAACAGTGTATGGACCATTGGATTTATTTATCTGGAGCTTAGGAGTAAAGAAGGTCTGAGATGAATGTTAAATTCACTGCAATATAATACATGTGAACACTTGACACTGTAAGCCAAGCATCATGTAAAGACCAGGGGATGTGTCCTGTCCTGCAGACAGAATCAGATTCAAGCACAAGAACATATCTTTAAAATGTCAAAGTGATGTTTTCAAAAGCGACATGCTATAATGGAAAACGACCTAAAGTGCACAACTAATTGTGACCAACAGTGGAGTAGAGAAGAGAAATGGGTGAGGAAGGGAATCCAGGAACATTCTGTAGAAGAGGTGGAAGTCGGGCCAAGCCTCCAGGGGTGAGGAGGATTGCAACAGGCAAAGGAGTGGAAGGTGCTCCAGGCAGAAAGAAAATTCTGAACTAGGGCACAGAGTAAGTGTAGGGTACTGTGGAGAGGATGAAAAGTCCTGCCGCCAGTGGGGCACAGGGAGGACAGTGGGTAGGGCTGGAGAATTTTGCAGTTAGTTAGCCATATGTCATACATTTTTGTTTTAATATTTTCCCCCTATACATCTTAGTTTCAGTATTTTCCCATCTGGTATTGTTCAAAAGTCAGTCCGGGAAGAGTTGGTACCTCCCGGTCTGTTTCCCAGGGAGTTAACCAAGCAAGATACTGGGAATGAACTAGACGCACGAAATCAATTAGTACTTTCTCATTTATCGGGGGAGTGAACTAGACTTATTGCATTTCATTTGAAAGCTTGAAGTCCAGAAATTTCCTAGGAGTTAACTGGTATTTGTCCATTATAGCCTAGGCCTGACGCCATTCTGTCTTAGACTAGGCCCACTAGGCCTATCAGGTGGAGGTTCCCCAAGTGGAGACTTTCACAAAGCTTACCTTTCTAGACTGGCATCCTATGGCTTTAGGAAAGTAGGAAGGACTGAGGGGCCAGCCTGGCAGAGCAGGCACAATTGGTAGGAGTGTTGTCCTGGGTTACCACAGTGTTCTGAATGTGGCTGTTAGGGATGAGGACAGATGCCTAGATGCGATCGTGAGATGAAAGGAACCTGCAAGGGCTTGTAAGAAAACCTAAATAGGAAATAGAGAAATACATGTTAGTTATTGTATAGCCGAGTGGAGCCTTCCCAGAGAGATAGCTGGTGCTGATAGCGCCCTCAGCCCCTCCTAACAAGGCCGTCACACCTTTGGTGGGAGACCTCCAATGTGTAAATAGGATGGTGTAGGCTTACCTCCTATGTCTCTAGAGAACTGACTTTTAAATTCTCTTTTCAGGCTCAGCGCCTGTGCCTCAACGGGCTAGGACACCAGCCACACACACCTGAGCTGGCGGGTTCGAGTCCAGCCCAGGCCTGCCAAACAACAATGATGGCTGCAACCAAAAAATGGCCGGGCATTGTGGTGGGTGCCTGTAGTCCCAGCTACTTGGGAGGTGGAGGCAGGAGACCTGCTTGAGCCCAGGAGTTGGAGGTTGCTGTGAGCTGTGATGTCATGACACTCTACCCAGGGTGACAGCTTGAGGCTCTGTCTCAAAAAAAAAAAAAGAATTCTCTTTTCAATGCCATCATTCTACTTGGGAGGAATTAGTCTTTCCCAAGAAAGTTTGGGAAATTCCAGTTGTGTTTATTAATAAGGAGATTATAAATCAACTTACACTATTTTGTCCTCATGTGATTATACTGAGTTAATCCTTCATCTATAATCAAGAAAATAATAAATTTCTCCCAATTGCTTTTTTTATCATCACTACACAGTCCAGTGCTTTTCCTCCCATATTTATGAGAGAAAACAGATCAATATTTATAATATGTTACAAACACAGTGGCTTCTATCAAGACATAGGCAGAAAAGGGTAAAGGGCAGAGAGAAAGAGATTGCCCATGACTGAACTTGCTGCATCTCAAAATTCTACAGGGAAATGCAATGAACCACAGCTACATTATAGAAAAAATATATCCTTCCAAACTGGGTACAGAGTTGGAAGATGGCTAGGCCAGGAAGAAGAGCATAACTCCAGTGGGAGAAGAATAGCATACAAATGACCTAATTCAAACTCTATGCACAAATACAGCATCCTAAACAGTACAGGCTAGTGGTTGAGATCCAGGGTCCCGGACTCTTTCAGACTACATCAAACCCTAGTTTTCCTACCTATTCTGAGAAGTTACACTTTTATAGACTCAGTTTCCTCATCTGTAAAATGGGGTACCCATGCTTACCATTGAAGGAGGTATGAATTTGAATGAGCTGATCCATGTGAAATGCTTTTACTGACAGGATATCTGTTGCTTCTCTTCAGAGGAAAGGCTGCACCTTCTGGGGCCAGCTGTGTGCTGAATCTAGAAGATTCTCAACCTCAAGATAAATGCAAATTGAGCTCTCCTGAAATACCAGTTTTTATCATCAAATTGGCTAACATCCTAATGTTTGATAACACACTCTGATGTAGAGGTTATAAAGAATCAGGTGCTGCTGACTTGAATGTAAATTGGTACAACCACTAGGAGGGTAATTGGCAATATGTCAGAATTACAAATGCACAAACCCTTGGAATATGTACAATGTTAGTCATTACAGGATTTTTTTTCTCACATCAAAAGATTAGAAATATCCTAAATTTCCATCAATGAGAGGCCATTTAATTAAATTATGTTGCATCATCCAGCAGAATACTTTGAAGCTAAATAAAGATAGTTATTTTTTATTTATATGAGAGTTCTCCAAAATATATTTTAAGTTAAAAATAAAAGCAAGGTACAGAAAGGTCTGTGTAAAATGCTACATTTTGTATAACAAAAAGAGCGAAGTAAGGATATTTATTTACATTTGGCTTAAATAACTACAAAGGCACTCCAGAAGACACTAGGAAGTGCAGGGATGTGCCTGTCTGTGGTGGGAGGAGCAACTGGCCTGGTAGCAGAGGTGCGGAGGAGAGAAAAGGCAAGGAAGGAGACTTCTCACTGTGCCGATTTATTTAGACCTTTTATCATTTTAAGGTTTCAAACTATGTGATTATAATACTCATCAAAAATTAATCAAATAATAATTTTAAACATACACTTTTCTAGAACCAACCAATGTATTCTGTGGACAAGTGTGACGGGCTTAAACCCAGTCCTTTTAGCATCATCATGGCCACTTTCTGTCTATTAAAAGATATTTTTCATATATATTTTGTGTTTCTTTGTTTGCAGACAAGGATCACACAGCACACAGGATGCGCCTTGTGTCTGATCCCTTTTATTTCTAACTACGTGACCTTGACCTTGTTTGGACACGTTTAGCTTCCTTTGCTTGGGTGCCCTGGGTTAGCATTCTGTAAACTAAAGATGTTGTTCTAAACCACTTAACCACTTAACCTCTCCCTTGTTTGATTTCCTCACCACATCCATCCTTTTTCAAACATTTCTTAAGTATCTGTTATGTGCCTGGCACGGTGCTAGGTGCTTTAGGGATACAAAGATGAAAGCCAAAGCCCCCGCCATCTAAGAGTTCATGGTGTAGGGAAGGTGAAAGGCAAAGGCAATTGTAACACAAAGGGAAGTTCTATGATCACCTAAATGCTACCCCAAGGCCCTCATAAATAAAGGTGCCACTGTGACCTGGAGGAGAGTGAAGGAGAGTCAGACGCTCACAGTCTCAGTAAGCAGCCACGTGCATTATTTCCCCTCAAACCCAAGATCCCTGCTGCCCTCATCCTGTTGGCTCCTTTCTCAATTTTTATCCTTTTTTCTTCCCTCCAACTGCCCTCATCTTCATCAAGACCAGCGGTTCTTGACCTGTGGGTCACAACCCATAGGAACTGTATTAAAGGGTCACAGCATTAGGAAGGTTGAGAACCACTGATCAAGACCCTTTTTACTTCCTGCCCAGACATATCCTGAAGTCTCTATATCTCCCAAGTCTTCTCAATACAGTTCATCATATACACGTTTGCTGGGCAAATATAACTAAATACTTCATTCCATATAGTCTACTGAACAATCAATCTCTGAACACAAAAATAGCAAACGATCAAAATGAATGGTGAGCCGTGCTATCCCATGGCTAAGCAGAGCTCTCTACTGTGTGGTATTTCCATGGATCTTGTAAGAAACGGTGAATGGTGGCCCCCTAACATTTTAAGATTCAAGACCCTCTTTTTAACATCAAAAAAAAAGATACCCATTTGATCTTAATTTAGTGACTCACATTTTATTATATTCTAGGTACATTATATGGTATAATAAAGATATGGTAACTCTTAACTAGTATAATTTATTAACCAGGAAAACCAGTAGCATGACTTTGAAAGCAGACTTCATATGACCTAATTAATATTTTTTTGTCTTATGAACAATTTTCGAGATTGTAGATTTGTATATTTTCTTTTTTTTTTTTGAGACAGAGCCTCAAGCTGTCACCCTGGATAGAGTGCTGTGGCATCACAGCTCACAGCAACCTCCAATTCCTGGGCTCAAGCGAGTCTCCTGCCTCAGCCACCCAAGTAGCTGGGACTACAGGTGCCCGCCACAACACCCGGCCATTTTTTGGTTGCAGCCACCATTGTTGTTTGGTGGGCCTGAGCTGGATTCAAACCCCAGCTCGGGTGTACGTGGCTGGCGCCTTAGCCCGTTGAGCCACAGGTGCCGAGCCTGTATATTTTCTTAATGAAAAACCAAACTGATTTTGATTTTAAAAATCAGAAGAGATTCATTATAATCCCATGTATAGAATTTCTCATACGTTATTATCATCCTCTCAAAAAATTTCCAAAAACAGATAAACAACAACTACAAATAATCACCCCCAACAAATCCACACAGACTAGAATAAATATCATTGTAATCACCTGTTTAGGGAACAAAAAATGCAAAACAGTTGGGTAAATTGCTTAGCAGATTATACAATGAGTGTTTGGGAATTTTAAATGTGTCTCAGTGGAAGCACAAATATTTATCTTTTCTATTTCTCAGTATAATATACAGTCAATAAACACTTCCTTCTAATGTATGAGCTACCTGTAGTATCACTCATTGGAATTTAATTCATTTGCAAATCCTTTCCCACTCACTGTCTTGGAATGATTTGCTTCTACCCTGGCTATTGGGGTCCAAATGTGATCAAAGATATTTTCTCCTTTGGTATTCTGGAAAGTGTCCAGCTTACCTGAGTGTTTTGCTAGGCATTCAACATGCTTGCTCAAAATAGAAAGAAAAAGAAAATGAATATTTTAACCAGAAAGCTCAGGGAAGCAGAATGTAGAAAGCAACCAGGACCATGGTTCTACCTTTATTTTCCAGAATTTCTCTTGGTGGGGAAATGCCACTTCAAAGACACTCTAGGAAATGAGGCTACTTTTGAATTTCAAAATTCTAAGTTACTGTGTAGTTTCCAGTTCCCTGTATTGGCCCTTGTACTCCATCTTTGAGTCTTTAGCTGGTTCACCGTGACCCTGAGCAGACAGACCTGGGCTGGTGGGTGTGCCCAGCACTGCCCGCTGCAACCAGTCCTGTAGATCACTGATTTTAGGTAGGGAATGCCGCGAGCCCATTAAAAAGGTAAGAAATATCCTTAGAGAGGTCACCCAGCCCAGGGCACGCTCCGGGCAAGGACCCAAGCCACCGCGAGCCCCTGCTCGCTTGTCTGGAACCTGCTTCAGGGCACACTCACTGGCAGACACTGAGACCTCTCGGTCCTAGCGTGCAGGTGGGCCCCGGGCGGGCCGTTTTCCGGCACCTCCCCTGCCCTGTGAGGAGCAACTTGCCTCCCCAGCCGCCTCCCAGCCGCCATCGGGGTGACGCACCTCAGCTGGCTGCTGGGCTTCTCCTTTTTCTGTCCCCAGGTGGTTGGTGGCTTCTCTTCTCCTCTGTGACATCCCAGATCTTTCGTGCGGACCACTCACCTTCCTCAGGTCCTGTGAGTGCCCCTGGAGTACGTGGCTAAGTGCCTAAGTGACAGCTGTCCTGTGGGTGTCACCCTGCTTGAACCTGCATGGCCTGGCTGCTCACTCTTGGTCACTTCATTGTGTCCCTTAACACCAGAGTTCCAGTGTTTCCACAATATTAACGCTTTAATATTCTTCATGAGATTTATTTTACTTCTGAACCATCCCTCATAAAACCAGTCCGATCTGGACAATGGCGAGGCAGGTACCCGGGCAATTATTCCTGTATGTGCTCACTCAGCACACTGTGCACCAGGAAGGAACCCGTCTGCGTTCCCTCCCTGCCAAAGTATTTCGCCTCATTTTGAACACCCTTATGAGAACCTCGGCTCACATTCACAATTTTCCACAAATACATCAAAATAGATGGAACTAACCTGTCCCTCCTTTCTGCTTGTGTCATGCCTAGGCCTGAATTTAACTGGGCGACCTAGGGACATGGAATGTTCATGATTAGAAAGTGACTGCTGATTCACTGTAGAGGGTCACTGAGCAAGGCTAATGAACCACCTAAACCCTGGTGTCATGTTTCCACCCCCCCAAACACTGTCCTCCAACTCAATGAAATATATGCATTTCTGCAGAATGCCCAGCATCTCGCTCATTTCTAGGTCTTTGCAAGTGCTGCGACCCCCGGCTGAAACACCTTCCCCTCTCTTGTTGCCTGGCATACTCCCCCTCTGCGCCTGTGATGGCTCAGCACAGTCATTACTTCCTCCAAGAAACTTCTCCTAATCACCCCCCTAAATTAGGTCCCGTAAGATTTATCGCGCACTATTATTGCTTATCTGCTTTCCCTGCTAGACCTATATTCCTAAGGGTCTCATACCGGGCCTTTCCTGCTCACAGTTGCGTGCCTTATTCATGGTATGTTGCCTGATGTCCAACAAGCCTCATAACAAAGATTTGGAGGACAGACGGATGAGAGAGGGAATGGACACAGGAATGAACAAATGTAGCATGCCACCATGTGATAGTTTGCGATTCAGTCAACATCAAGGACAAACCACATCTATTAGCATTGGTAAAGACAGACGTGTAGAACATGTCATTAAGTGAAAAGAAAGCCAGTTCTTTAAAAAGCAAGTTAGAAAAAATAAATAAGTAAAAAGCAAGTTAGTCATTTATATAATGAGTATTGTTTAAGAGAGAGAAATAGTATGCATTATCAGAAAGATGTTTGCCAAAAAGTTAATTAACACTGGGATAAAGAAATTGGAGAAGATTTTTTTTTACTTTCTTTTTTATATATTTTCATAATGCTGGGATAGCTCCTGTGAGTACAAATCATGTTTATAATGAACCCCCACTAAACAAAGCTACTAATTTGGGAAATACAAACAAATGTAAACTGTTTTGTTTTGCACTTCTGAAGGCTGCAGGACAGACCTGCAGCTATTGGAGGTCCAGAGCTAGGAGAAGATTAGCGCCACTGGTCAGAACTTAACCCACAAGGTGCGGCGTGTATACCCCTGGGTGGACAGAAGTAGCATTTACATGGAATGTGTGGATAGAATGGGGTCTCTGCATACTGAATACACTCTTCTTAATTAAGGGTTTGCTTTCCTCATCTCTGTAGGAGATTTCTGTTGGTTTCCAATTAAAAACACACCCAAATTCTCCCAATGAAACGATGCCTATTTGTTTACTATGGTTTGACTGTCCTTTTTATTGTCTGAAAAATATGGAAATGATCCCAGAGGTGATATCTGAACAGTTATTGTTTATGTTTTTAGCTTGTTTTCTCTGCCCCCCATCACCATCTTCAAAATAAAACGCAGACTGTTTTATCTATAATCAGATGCGGAATTGAGGCTCTGAAATCTTGTCTTTGTAACCACCACACTAGATGTGGCTGACTTGTCACTGTGGCTCCCTCTCTTTGGTAACATGAAAGCTAACAATCGCCAAGTACGATGTGTGTCATAGTAAAAGGAAAAAGAAAAGAAAACAACCTAATGGTGTTTTATAAGAGGAATAGGCATATAAAGTTTGGTGCTATCTTGTTATAGAAAATGAAATAGGAGTTTAAAAGAACGCACCAGAACTTTCCTACCAACATGTGGAAACATTCAAGACATTTTGTTGGGTGTGAAAAGCAAATTGCAGCATGAAACATATTGATGGTTCTATTTATAAAACACACACACACAATTCTATATCTCTTCTAGAGGGACATATGTATGCTAAGGAATAAGAAATTCTGGAAGGGCACACTAAACTGGGAAGAGCAGAGTCTCGGGTGAAAACAAAGACTGAGATCAAATTGGGCTTCAGGGTTATTTACAATGTGTGGATTTTTATGAGAATGTGTTTACATATTACTTTTATCAAAATTAATTTTTAAAATTATATAGCATTTTTAAAGTTGATTAGTATAGTCTGGCCCAAAGTACAGATTCAACAAATGGGAGTTGCTTTTATTATTTAAAACAAATAAACAGGCAATGCTGATTTAATTAGCCTTAAAGGTGCTAAATTATCTACCACCCTCATGACCCAAACATTGCCAAAATTAGCTTATGTGTCTCCAAGACATGTCTTAAGAAAAAAAAATTGTATTGGCTTGTGTACTTTTTTATCCAGGTAGAAAAGTGGAAAGAGAAACAGATAATCTTAGGTAGCAATGTTATCAGTGAAGCAAACTGCCTTAAAGCAGGGGCAGAGCTTCCTAAAGAACATAGGTTTCTATTACAGCCTTAGCAAAGTCACATTCCATCTTTGCATTCCTCTTAATGGCCCATAGAGACTGAGAGTGTTTTAAATATTCCATTCACTCCCCCAAGGAGCCAAAATGACATTTCCACAGAAAAGAAAGTTACACTGTATTACCTCTCGGAAGTGTATAAGCTCATGACTGTACAATTTGATAATTGAGAAATCCAATTGGCTCTCTCTGAGGCAGGGAAAATGGATTTGAAAGGAGATGGAATTTGGGCAATGACTTTCAGGAAGCCTGGTCAATAGCTCTAAGAGGCCAGATTGATTGCAGGCAAGGAGTGGGGGTGGGGGATTGGATAGGGAGCAACCAGCCTTCTGGTTGGCTGCCCCTCTGCTCTATTGTAAGGCCTCTGGAAATGGCCTGATTCAGCTTCTTTCCTGCTGAGTCTCTGCATCCAAATAGAAGCCATTTCCCTTGCTCCAGGTTGACATTCCCCAGGCCTTGAGTGCTTTCATCCTGATGGGCCAGATAAGTTACCAGGTAGTGGCTCCTATAATTTATTGTGAATAATGATTAAGACATTGAAATGTGCAAATGGTAGCTTTCCTTTTTTTTTTATCCTTAAGTAAAATTTAAATTCATGGTTAATTATTTAACAATGTCTGTCTTGCTCATTTGTCTTTCAATTTGCTTTCTTGAGTGGGTGATAAATATCCACTATCTGTCTCATCTACACTACAGCCTTGAATCTCTGATCTAGAGAGCAGTACAAAGTTTCCTCCCCTTGTCTTAGTCCATTTTACATTGGAACAAAGGAATGCCTGAGGTTGGGTAATTTGTAAAGAAAAAAGACTTACAGGTGGCCGCTGTGGCTCCAAGGAGTAGGGTGCCTGCTCCATATACCAGAGGTGGTGGGTTCAAACACAATCCTGGCCAAAAACTGTGCAAAAAAAAAAAAAAAAAAAGAAAGAAAGAAAAAAAAGAAAAAGAAAAAAGACTTACCTTGTTCACAATTCTAATGGCTGGAAAAGTTCAAGATTGGGCAGTGGCATCTGGTGAGGGCCTCAGGCTGCTTCCACTGGTGGCAGAAAGTGAAAGGGAGCCAGTGTGTGCAGTGATGACATGGTAAGAGAGGAAGCAAGAAAGCCCGGGAGGAGGTGCTGGACTCTCTTTAACAACCAGCTCTCTCAGGAACAACAGAGTGAGAGAGGGAGGGCATTCGTCTATTCATGAAGGATCTACCACCCTCATGACCCAAACACTTCCCATCAGGTTCCACCTCCAACATTGGGATCAAATTTCAACTTAGGCCTTGAAGGAGACAAAAGCAGAACCCCCTAAGTTGATCTCCTACCTGTTCTGAGGCTAAATAGATATGATTCACATTCTGACTCTGCCACTTTCCAGCTGTGACACCTTGGACCAGTGATAAAAACTGTCAGAGTTTCAGTTCCTTCTCTGTCCCCCAGGGGACAGGCACTCTTGGCTGTCCCAGAACAGGGTGAGCACTGAATATTTATCTGTCCCCTCCCTGTGGAATGTGTGTCCCAAGTGGTCCTGCCGTCTGCTCACATTTTGCTCCTGATTTTATTTCACACAAAGCTCAGTAAGTTAGTAGACTCTAGTGCTTTTATGTTTTTATTTTCCAGTGTGAACTTCATGGTGTGTTCGCTCTGTCTTCCTTCAACTTCTGTCCCTCCTGATTGATTCTCCTGTGTCTGATTTCTACCGGGCCATGTCAATTGTCCTTACTGGGTGACATTGGTGACAAGGGTCTTGAGGAGTTCCCACTCATGGGACAGAAGGTTCTGATTACCAGGCTGAACTCATGTCCTATGGAACATTCACGAGACTTGATAACTTTCTAAATAAAGCCAGAATAGGTATGTGCTTTGGGCAGACTTTGAGCCCCACAGCTCAGAAGGCTGGTGTATCCAGACATTCTAGGTAGGAAGAGAGATGGTCTGACCCTCTTGCCTGTGTCTGAATATCAGAAACAAGGAAATGTATTGGTGAAATGTTTATATCAAGTAGAGCAGCAGGTCAGTCAGAATTGTGACCCACTGCCATTGGATTCCTCCTCTCCCCACCTCCCTAATGGATTTCTGAAAGAGAACTTTCCATTCTGGGCATGATGGACTCAGATAACCTCTTTCTCCTGGAGAAAACAGCTATTAATCCTGGACATGATATGAAACCCAGCTGCCTGAAAATGCTGGAAAGTGAGCAGAGGCAGACAGACTGGTGGCGAGCACGTGTGCTAGCTTAGAGGAGGGAGCCAGAAAGCTACACAAATCAATTCCCACCTCCAAGGCTTTTAGCCTGGGGCTAAGCTGCAGACAGAAAGACAGATGGGGTTATGTGAAACAAACAAACAAACAAAGGAAAACAAACAGTATTTTTTTCCAGCCTGGGTAACCAGTAAAGAGGAGCTGGACAGTTCAACCAGGTGCTGAAGATAGTGAGGGTCCTACAAAAGGGAAAAAGCCAAATAACAGATTCCCAGACTGTTTGCACACATCTATGTATAACCTGTTAACTTCTTAGGCATGGAACAGATTTAGAACTAAGCTAAAGACAAAAGATCTGCATTTAGATCAAAGCTGCTGCTTGTGGAATAGAATTTGCAATCAAGCCCAGGCAAGAAAATCTCCTGTTCAAACAACAATAAAAGCAAACAAAAGCCACACTCTTTGGGAAAAAACAAAAACAAACAAGAAAAACAACCATATTCCCAAATTCTCCTAACTTAACATTCATAATATTCAGGATATAATCAGAAATCACCTGACTTTCAAAAAACCAAGGAGATGGGGCTCATTCTCCAGAGAAAGGGGTCAATTGTATCCAAGCCTGAGATGAGCCAAATGTTACAAGAGTTTTATGGCAGTTATCATAACTATTCTTAACAAAGTAAAACCAGACATACTTTTAATAAAGAAAAATCTCAGCAGAGAAATCAAAAGTACAAAGAAATAAAAATTCTAGAACTGAAATACATAATTTCAAAAATTAAAAAAAAAAAGTCATATAGGAGGAACTTAATAGCCAAATAGACATAACAGAGGAAAGGGTGAGTGAATGTGAAGGAAGACAGAGAGAAAGAAAGTATGTAAGATGAAGAGAACAGAGAAGAAAGATTGAAAAGAGAAGAAGAACGAAACCTATGTTTCTATTA
The DNA here is from genome assembly GCA_963573935.1 of Arctocebus calabarensis. Taxonomy (NCBI): domain Eukaryota; kingdom Metazoa; phylum Chordata; class Mammalia; order Primates; family Lorisidae; genus Arctocebus; species Arctocebus calabarensis. Next base: position 8,937 of record CAUYON010131310.1, on the reverse strand, counting down.
GATGATAACAAACAGGAACATATGTGTATTTGAAATGCCACTGGAGAAGAGACAGGAAGAGTGCAGAAAAAATAAAGTAAGTAATCACAATAATAAAATAACCATTAAAATCTAGTATTTAGATTTTCTTTTTTTTTTACATTTTAAATAGTATATTTCTAAATAGTCTTCTGAAAAAAAAGAAATTTCATGAGAAATTAGAAAATATTTGAACTGAATGATAAAAATATCAAAATTTGGGATTGTAGCATAAGGCAATACTTAGAGGAACTATTAGAAGTTTAAAAGGTATATTTAAAAAGGACCCAAATTAATAATCTAAACTTAATTTCTTAAGAAATTAGAAAATAGAGCAAATCAAACATAAAGTAAGAAGACAGAATGAGACACAGACAAGAGCTGAATAAGATGAAAACAAAGAAAAATGAAATGAAAAATTTATTCTTTCAAAATCTATAAAACTGATAAATTTCTATATAGACTGATCAAGCAATATAGGAGAAGAAACTAAAAACAGTATCACTACAGATCCTTCTGGTATTAAAAGGATAAAAAGATAATACTATGAATAACTTTATGAAAATAAATTTGACAATCTAGATAAAATGGAAAATTCTCTGAAAGACACAAATTTTTAACACTGACCCAAGAAGAAGTAGAAAATTTAACAGATTTATATTAGTTAAGGAATTGGAATTTATAATTAAAATTGTTTCCATAAATAAAAATCTCCTGTCCCTAATGGCCTTGTTGACTATTTCTATCAGGTATTTAAGAAAGAATAAATGCTAATCTCTCTTGAAAAACAGAGGAAGAGGAACATCAATCACTTTCATTGAGTGAAAAATCAATCCATGCAATTCACTATACTAATAAAAAAGATAACTTATTTATTTATTTATTTTCATTTATTTATTTATTTATTTTTTGTAGAGACAGAGTCTCACTTTATCATCCTCTGTAGAGTGCTGTGGCATCACACAGCTCACAGCAATCTCCAACCCCTGGACTTAGGCGATTCTCTTGCCTCAGCCTCCCGAGTAGCTGGGACTACACACACTGGCAGCAACGCCTGGCTAGTTTTCTGTTTTGCAGTTTGGCTGAGGCTGGGTTTGAACCTGCCACCCTCGGTGTTTGGGGCCTGCGCCCTACTTGATGAACCACAGGGCCGCTCTAAAAAAGAGAATTTTAACATATGCAAATCCTCCCCTCCCATAAATTAATATTGTTTCATGGTAAAAACTTTCCACAAACTAGCAGTAAAAGGGAATTTCCTAACCAAATCAAAGTCATCTATGAAAAACTTATAGACAACATTCCAAGGCTTAATGATATCCTCTGAAAATCACAAACAAGGATATTCTTTGTTACTGCTTCTATTTAATACTTTACTAGTGCAAGCCAGTAAGGTAATTAAATGAAAGGCAGCTAGAAAAAGAAGAAGCTATTATTACTCAATAAAGAAAAGGAAGAAGCAAAATGCTTATTTGAAGATAACATGATCATGTATGAAAAAAGCCTGACAGGTGTTAAAATGCTGAACAGTGCTTTTGACAGACTCATCAGAATAGGGAGACAAAAGTTGTGTCCTAGTCATGCCAAAGAAATGGGTCCTCCCTAGTTAGTCTTTTGTGCTTTAGGTTAAACTCCTAAAGGGCTTTTCTCTGGAAATAATTCAAATGGGAGGTAGGCAAGCTGTTACAGGACTGTCGTTCAGCTTTAAAGCATTTTGATCACCAAAATTAGTTTTAAAAAATGAAACTAGAACATTATCTCTTGTAATATACAAAAATAAAATCAAAATTGATTAAAGAATTAAATATAACACCTAAAACCATGAACCTACTAAAATAAAACATTGGAAAACACTTCATGACATTGGTCTGGGAAAAGACTTCTTGAGTAATATCTCCAAATACAAGCAACCACAGCAAAATTGGACAAATGAGATCACACCAAGCTAAGAAGCTTCTTCACACCATAGAAAACAATCACACCATAGAAACAATCAAAGTGAAGAAACAAATCTACAAAATGGGAAAAAATATTTATAAACTACCTACTTGACAAGGGATTAATAATTGGAATATATAAGGAACTCAAACTACTCAACAGGAAAAATTCAAATAACCCAGTTAAAAATGGGTAAAGGTTTTACTTTGCTGATTGTTTTCTATGATGTGAAGAAGCTTCTTAGCTTGGTGTGATCTCATTTGTCCAATTTTGCTTTGGTTGCTTGTATTTGGAGACATTACTCAAGAAGTCTTTTCCCAGACCAATGTCATAAAGTGTTTCAACTTACTAAATGAAGAATATGAATGTGTGAACACAATAACTAATAAAATGCCATGAAAGCTATGTTAACTAGTTGGATGAAAATATTTCAAATTGTATATAAATCCAGTACATTGTACCCCATGGTTGCATTAATGTACACAGCTATGATTTAATAAAAAAAAATGGGCAAAGGATCTGAACTGACATTTCTCAAAAGAAGACATACAAATAGCCAACAGGTATGTGAAAAAATTCTCAACCTTATTAGTCATCAGAGAAATGCAAATAAAAACTATAATGAGATATCATATCTCTCCAGTTAAAATGGCTTTTATCCAAAAGATAGGCAATAAGGAATGTTGGTGAGGATGTGGAGAAAGGAGAACCCTCTAATTAGTGCAATCACTTTGTAGAACAGTATGGAGTTTTCTCAAAGAAACTAAAAATGTGATTACCATATAACCCATCAGTCCCACTGCTGCGTATATGAGGGGTGTCTAGAAACTATCCAGCCATGTAATATGAAAAATAAAGACGCATATGACTGGATAATTTGCAGACAGCCCTGTCTATTCAAAGGAAGGTAATTCAGTATATCAAAAGGTATCTACACTCCCATGTTTATGGCAGCACTGCTGTTCAAATAGCCAAGATATGGAATGAACTCAAGTGTCCATCAGCAGATGAATGGATAAAGAAATTGTGGTACATGTATGTAATGGTATATTATACAGACACAAAAATGAATGAAATCCTGCCATTTGCATCAACATAGATAGAACTGGAGAAAATTATGTTAAGTGAAATAAGCCATACACACAAAGATAGATCTTGCATGTTCTCAATCATATGTGGGAGCTAAGTATCAAAAACAATTGATCTCATGGAGACAGAGGGTAGAAAGACAGATACCAGAGTCTGGGAAAGGAGGTCGGGAGTGGGAGACAAAGTGGGAATGGTTAATACGTGCAAAAATATAGTTAGATAGATGGATAGAATGAACAACATTTGATAGCACAATGGAATGACTGTAATGAACAATAAGTTAGGATATACTTTACAATAACTAGGAGAGTGGAACTGAGATGTTCCTAACACAAAGAAATGATAAATGCCTGAGGTGATGGATATCCCAATTACCATGATTTTATTAACTCACATTCAATGTCTGTGAAAAAACATTACATGTACCCCATAATAATTACACAACTATTATGTACCCATAATAATTAAAATAAAAATAAATGGAAAAAAGTACCATGAATTCCATGCATGATAAGTAGAATTCCATACATATGCCTGTGAGAGTAAAACTTCTGGAAAAGAGAAAGAGGAAACTCTTAAAAAGTAGACAGAATTTTTTTTTTTAAGTTGCCTTTCAGAGAAACAATTACACTGAGAGCTCACTTTAGCAGAGAAGGTAGAAGATAGAAGGAAATGACTCAGCTCTGGAAGCTCTCATCATCCAGCTTCCAGACACAGGGAGGAATAACAAGTAAAGAAAAATAATAAATATGACTAATATTAAGCACAATAAAAATAGCTTCTATTGTGTTAAATATATAGGAATTAAAGTGTAAGACAAGAGAATTAGAGTTTTCTATGACCTTTGAATGGTGTGAGAAGTAGTTAAAGTGTTAGACCCAGATACATGCTTTAATCTCTAGGTTAAAAAATAAAAAAAATTAACAAAGTAGCAAAGATTATTTAATTGATGAGATAAACAAAGAAAAACATAACAAAAATATGTAACCCAAAAGAAATCTAGAAAGGATGAAAAAGAGAAATGTACAACAGCATAAATAAAAAATATTAAAATTCAAATATAGCATTTTTCTCAGCTGCAAATGGATATTAAATCTCTGATTAGTAGATTTGTCATAGTAGATTAGGGAGGAAGAAATCTACACATATGATTCTTATAAATATAAAGTTCACATAAAATATAAAGTCAAAGGCAGGTTGAAAAATGAAGTGACAGGTATGATATTCCACACAAACACTAGCCAAGACAACTTCGTATTATTATGATAACATCAAAGTAGATTTTAAGGCAGAAAGCCTTATTGGAGATAAATAGTTCAATTTATGAGGAATTTATAATAGCTTTAAATCTGACTATATCTAGTATCATAGTTTCAAATTTTTTAAAGAGGAAAAAAACCTGGAAAAACAGACTAATTTACAATTATAATTTTAATACATGATATTAAAACTCATAATTTTAATATATGATAAAACAGATTTGAATAGCACAATATTCAGTCTAAGTGGATATGTATGTACACAACATTGCAACCTTGTTCTCAATAAATAGCAGCTGCGGAGGTTGCTTGGGGCCTTTTCCTGGACATGCACAGGGAGGTCCACCTCCTGCAAGCTTCCAGCTCACAATCCATCGTCCAGCCTGCTTCCTTGGTGACAGCACCAACAAGTAATATTAAAATTAATCAAATATCTGGGGATAACCTATATATAAAAGCTTCACACAGAACACGATCAAATATTATTGACCGAAATTAAAGAAGACCTAACTAAAAGCGGAACTGTGACATATCCGTGGATTTGACAATTCAGTACTCAACAGACACAGCTCTCCCCAAATTTAATCTATAAATTAATGACATTTCAATCAAGACCACCAAAAGGTTTACACATGTGTGTGCATACATTGATAACTTGACAAATTGATCCTAAGATAGAGAAAAATACAAGGGGCTAAGGAAAGGAAACATATTATTGGGGAAGAAAATGAAAAAACAGGTTCTACTGGATATTAAGATCTACTTTAGGCTTGGTGCCTGTAGTTCAGGTGGCTAGGGCTCCAGCCACATACACCAGAGCTGGCAGGTCTGAATCCAGCTGCGGCCAAAAAATAGCTGGGTGTTGTGGCAGGCACCTGTAGTCCCAGTTACTTGGGAGGCTGAGGCAAGAGAATCACTTAGGCCCAGGAGTTTGAGGTTGCTGTGAGCTGTGATGCCACAGCACTCTGCCTAGGGCAACACCTGGAGACTATGTCTCCAAAAAAAGAAAAGAAAAAACTACTTTAAACTAACCAAAGTTTTTATAATGCCGTGTTGAATCAATGAGAGACAAATAAGTCAATGGACTAGAATAGAAAGCTCAGAAACAGACCCACGCATAGGTCCACACATGATTAATGGAAAAAGTGGCACTGCAGAGCAGAGGGTTTCCATGATGGGCTTTGTAATGAATTGAGCTCTAACTAATGGACGTCCAGCAGGAGGAATACTTAACCTCCTCTTCCATGTGTATAATGATCAGTCCTGGGAGGACGGTAGATCTAAAGATGAAAGGCAAACTAATAAAGCTTCTAGAAAATGATGTAGAAAAGTGTCTTTATGACATCAGGGAACAGAAAGCTTTCTTAAACGGACACCAAAAACTCTAAGCATGAAGAGAAAAATTGACAATTCTGACCACATTAAAAGTAAGGACTTCTACCATTAAAAGACACTCTTACAGGAATGAAAAGGCAAAGCCATGGAGTGTGAGAATATTTTTATATCCCAATAACTGACAAACTATATCTAGGATATACAAAGAATTCTTATAAGTAAATAAAACGGAAAATGCAAATGAAAAAATGAGCAAGATATTTAAGCAGGCAATTCACAAACGCCTGTGAATTGCCTCAGCGAGTAGGGCGCCAGCCCCATATAACGAGGGTAGCGGGTTCAAACCTGGCCCCAGCTGAACTGCAAAACAAAAAAATAGCCGGGCACTGTGGCGGGCACCTGTAGTCCCAGCTACTCTGGAGGCTGAAGCAAGAGAATCGCCTAAGCCCAAGAGCTGGAGGTTGCTGTGAGCTGTGTGACTCCACGGCACTCTACTGAGGGCCATAGAGTGAGACTCTGTCTCTACAAAAAAAAAAAAAAAAGAAGAAGAAGTTATTCAAATGGCTAAAAACCCTATCAAAAAAGTGCCTAACTACATTAGCAAAGATGCAAATTAAAAACACAATGATTTCGCCCACATTAGAATGCTATACAACAATGAAAACAAACCATTGCTACACACAACAATTGGGAGAATCTTATGAAGTCAGTCAAGCAATCATACACATTGTTTGATTTCATTTATGAATATCTTTAAATCAGGCAAGTCAGTACAAACCGTAGAGGCAAAACTGGGTTCTAGAGCCCCGTGGTGATGCCATGTCACCCTGGACTGCCTACCTCTGATCTTCCACACTGCAGAGAAACCAACTTCAGTCTTAAATCACTCTTTGGAATTGCTATTCATTGCAGCCAAATCTAATCCTCACTTTTGCAAGGTAAGAGTTAGATTTAATGAAACTTATGCCTAGCAAATACCTTATTATATTTGGACCCAATACTTAGTTCCAGGTACAGCACAAGGAATCAGGTGCATATAGACAATGAGGGTGGAGAAAAGGTGAGACACACACTGGGGATTAGAGAGAAGCACTTAGCCCATCATGTTCAGAACTGAGCAAAGTCAATTCTCTATTTCCTGGAAGAACTTAGATCGGCTGCCAAGTATCCAGAGTAGTTGCTATCCCCCCTAGGCTTCTCTTATCTATGGAAGGCTGATCATACGGCCATTGCCAAAAAGGAAAGATGTTTTTATTATAACTGGCTGTAGACCAACTCTTTGCTTAAAAGGGGCTTTGGGGAACTTTTCGATTGTTCTTGGATGCCAAGCACAGCCAGACTTGAAACCTGAAAAATTTATTTTTCAGAACTGAGCTTCATTTGAATGTATATGTGTGGCACGCAGGATCTTGAACTGAGCACTGTGCAGAAAGCAGGGATGGGTCACCCTCATTGCCAGAATCAGACTGAGCACAGGTTATTTTAAAGCGAGCCACGGAGTAAGTCAAAGTTGTTTTTAAATACACAAATCTAATAAGCCTGTTGGACTCAGGACTTAAAACTGTATCTTTTCCAGAATTATTCAACTAGAAAATAAAAATATTCCCTAAACTGAATGTGAATTGTATCATACTTTTATTGCATTTGGTTCAAGTCCCTGATTGTGGCGGAAGGGTATGGCTGTGTATGTGGAGGGGTGCTGAAGGTTGCAAGTCTATGTGAGTGGCAGAAGTTTCTATGAGCCTGCTTATGTTTGCAATGTAAAACAAAACCTTGTTAGGGCTCTGACAAGCAGGAGCGCTGGCTTCGTGATAGCAATTCAGCCATCAACGGGGAAGATGACCTATATTTATCTACACAGACTTTGCATTTGCTGTTTAATCAGTCCTTGAGAAATCAGCTGCGGTCCAGGGAAGACTGCAGAGTTTGGCCTTGCACTTAATTCTTCCCAAGATGGGAGCCTACCTGACAGGTATGATTTGTTACACAGAGAATGTAATGTTTTCTTCTCGAAACATACTCCTCAGGCATAGCAAAGAGAGCATTTGTGCCTTTCCAAACACTACAGTAGTCCTGGATTTTGATCAAGGGAAGGTTTCACCAGCACAGACACCCTGTCTCAGAACACGATGTATTGTAATGCAAATGAATTCAGTTCTTCTCTGGGAATCAGGAGCTTTTCAAAGAAGTACAAGAGTAAGGAACAAATGGCTGCTCAAAGCAAAATATAGAAATAAAGGAAAGCAGTGTCATAGCATCTTGTCTTTGTGAACCTCAGAGCTTTCTATAATCAGAAATAAATTTGACTCATGCTGTGCCAGAGCCTTACAAAAGGAAGTGCATGCAGGCCAGTCTCACCCATCAAAGGCATGAAGGCCAGCCTGAAACGTCACCTGGGGTGAGCTCTGAGTACCCATTGGTGATGGCTCTGAGTCCCCACCCTTTATGGATGGCTCAATCTATATCACACCTTGTAGTGTGTTAAGCACTGAGGGTGTGAGTACAGAAGAATAAGATGTGTTATCCTTTTCCTCTAGAAGTGTGTCCTCTTGTGAAGAATGCCAGGCAGGAACGATTGAGGATTCGAATCATTCAGGCTCTAGAGCTTTCCCAGGCTTGTCCCTGGCTTTGGCACTGCGGAGATGGATTCGCTAATGAAAACATGAAGAAGGAAACTTCAGGATGACTCAATGGCCAAAGGCCACGTCCTAATTTCACCTCGTGGCTTTAAGCACAGAATAAGACAGTGAGAAAATTGCCACATCACTCTTCCACTTAAAACCCCGATGATTTCTCTCCTCGGATGGAGTCTAAAATCCTTACCTTGCCTCCAGAGGCCTCACCAGCTGGCATCTGCCAGCATCTCTAGTCAGTCACCCTCTGCCTCCCCTTCCACACCAGCAGCCTTGCCTTAGTTGTTTCAGCTTGCCATGCTTCTGTTCACCCCAGCCCCTTTGTAAAACTACCATTCCTGCTACCTGGAATTCCACCATTTGTCTGGCTGAATCTGTCCCATCCTCAAAGCCCAGCTTGATGTCACTTCACCAGGAGGCCTCTTTTCCTCTTATTTCAGATCAAGTCCCTGTCCCTTTGCTCATTACCCTCTTTATATTGCTTTCCTGGCACTCAGCATGGTTAGAAGACTGTTTTTAAACCCTCTTTTCTGCTGGATTGTAAGCTTTAATAAACATCTAGTGAACATTAGCACATGTAACAGGCAGAGAGAAATTGCACCTCGTACTCTTATCTCTCCTTTGCCAATTAGTCTCATAAACATCATGCAAACCCAACTGCTTCATTC
>CAUYON010131308.1:0-15017 GCA_963573935.1 Arctocebus calabarensis | reverse complement strand
ACATCCATTTTGGAAAGACGTTTGGAGAATACTCAAAAATCTAAAAATAGACTTACCATTTGACCCTATAATTCCTTTACTGGGTATATACCCAGATGACCAAAAATTACAGAACAACAAAGATATCTGTACCAGATTGTTTATAGCTGCCCAATTCATAATCGCTAAGTCATGGAAGAAGCCCAAGAGCCCATCGATACACGAATGGATTAATAAACTGTGGTACATGTATACCATGGAATATTATGCAGCCTTAAAGAAAAAGGATTTAATTTTTAAAAAGTCCCAATAAAAAATGTTTTTCCTCTATTATACAACAATACAAATAGTAATGAAAGATAGCAACATTTCTTCACATTAATGAAGATCAAATTGCCTCAGAGCAGTAATATAATAAGAAATTGTGAATATATTTATATGGAAACATAGTCCATGTACTCAGGTGCAAAGTTCAATTTTAAATATAATGCTTTATAAATCTGACAGTTATTTCTAGTGCTAAGCTTTAATTTTATTCTTAATTGGTTCTCTCCTAGCATATTTGATTTTAGTTTTAGAGAAGAATTTCCATTGTGAAAATTATTGTTACAGTCAAAATAGCAAGTATGCTAAACGTCTATTTGGTTAACCTATAAAATGGATAATTCTTAAACTGTTAATATTACTATTGAATATAGATAAATTGTGATCTACAGACCACATCAACACACATTAAGTGGATCAGATAGTCATGACTGTTTTCACAATTATATTAAGACATAGTTTGAGGCAAGGCACAGTGGCTCAAGCCTGTAGTCCCACCATTCAGGGAGGTCGAGGCAGGATGATAGATTGATATCTGGAGTTTGAGACCAGCTGCAGAAGACCATCTCTACTTAAACTAACAAAATTAGTTGAGTGTCATGGTGGGTACCAGTAGTCCCAGCTAGTCAGGAGGCTAAAGCAGGAGCATTGTGACTTTGACCAGGAGTTTGACTTTGCTGTGAGCTATGATGCTGCAGTACATTAGCCTAGGTAATAGAGTAAAACTTGATCTCAAGAAAAAAAAGGGGGGGCATTATTCGTCCTTTTGAGTGTGTTTACATTTTCACCAATGGTGCAACAAGGATGGGGAGTAAACCTGTTGGTATCTCAGTATACACAGGTCAAAGTAATGGCATCAAACTTTACTAGAAGTCGTATTATTCTTTGCCAGCATGACATCACAGTGAAACAGTTAAGTCAGGTTCACTTAAAGATGGTCTTAATGCATAAGAGAGAATGTTCATTTCTTATACTGCAATCTTTGAGTACATCTTTTTACTATTCTGTGTGATGGAATGGAGAGTACACAGATAACACTCTCCCTCCATGCAGGAGTACAAAGATGTCTGCAGGAAAAGTGTGTAAGTGTTTGAATTGTGAGGTGAGCAGCTGTTTTTTTTTTTTAAGGACCTTTTTTTTGTTTTTTTGGTAAATAATTACTGACAACCTGTGCTATTCAATTTGCATAAATGGCTCACCTACTCTTGAAAATGAGGTCAGTCTGCCAGTTCAATAAACAAAATTAATAGTTCTTATTGCCAACAACAAAATCCAAGCTTTTAGGTGAAAATAAGTATTTTGGAAAATACTGTTTTAGTCATCATGAGCTTGATAGACTCCCAATACTTTATGACTCTTCCAAGACCAGTGTCAATAACCAATCTTTTTTATTGTATCTTTTTTCCGTTTCCAGAATGTCATATAGTTTAAATCATATAATATACACAGCATTTATAGATAGGCTTATTTCACTAATTGATTATTTTTAACTTAATAAATATTTATAAACTTCTTACCTTTTATTTCTAACACAAGGAATTTTGCTAGACATAACTCACATTAAAAAAAAAAAAAAACTCTCTGGGCTCCTCAATAATTTTTAGTAATGTAAAGTTGTCCTGAGAATAGTTATCTGCTATCCCTTTCCTATTTCTGTCTTTTTCTCTTATAGATACTTTTGTATCTCCTGAATAGAGGTAATGGTAAGGGAAATGAAAACTAGTTGTTTTTTTCCCAGCCAAATGAATCTTACCTTCTGTTATTCAAATGACTCAGCAAAATGCTTTTGCTTTTCCTTGTTTGCTGAAACTTGTTATTGCTGTTTGCAACTCCTGTCTCCTCAAAAGGCCCTTGTATGGGCCATTTGAGGCCTATGTCTCTTATTTAGGAGCCATCTTCTCTGCATGGGCTCTGTTGCTCATTAAGGCCTGCACACTAGTATAATGTCACTGCAGAGAGTAATACTGACATTGAGCTTCATTTCACTAAAAAGGAGAATTATGCTACATTCATTTTATACATTTTTACATATGATATTTCACTCCTGCTTTTGCTTCCAAGTTAAATTCAATTCTACTCTTTAAGACAGAGGTATACAGTTCCATTATGCTAATTGTAATTGCCTGACCCATTTAATGATTACCTTAGGGGTACTTCATCTAGTATAGCACCCAGGCATCAATTCTGTACACCATAGATAAGCTAATGTTACTGAAGAACACTGCTGAAACTGCTATTCCCATAATCAAATACCCAATGCAATCAGCTACAAAGCATAGCCTAAACTAAGGTGGACATAGACTCAGTGCAATTTGCCTTCAACAACCCTTTCCAGCCATATCAGGCTTGCTCTTCCTGCTATCCATCCCAACCTTTTCCTTAGTGCACCTTCTCTGAAAGAGCAAGATAAAAGCACATGAAACAGTTGATGAAGAGGAAGAAGCACGTGAGGATGACATAGAAATGGCAGAGACTCCAAAAGAGGATGTCAGACATCTAATGTGCAGTTGAAGTTCTGTGCTATGGAAAATGCCCAGGTAAGCTGAGCAGTGTGGTGAGTGTTGACAGTGCTTTCTCTAACTGTGTTTCTAGTCAAAGTAAGAAAGAGACCAGGATTGACTTTTTTTCAGAAAGAATGATTAAACCATAAGAACAAATGTGTTGATTTTGTGTGATACTGTAAGAACGAGATTTTGTATGACATTGCCTTAAAAATCTGTACAGGAAAGCAAAGTACCAGGACATGGTAGCACAGCAGGCCTAGTTCCTTACATTGGCCACCTCCACATTTTGACCAGTTTGTTGCAATCCCTAGGGCAGCCACCTTACAGAAGTTTTCTATATTTGCTAAAAATAATAATTCTTCCTTATAAAGTACCAGGTAATCACTCTTTACATAATTGCATAACTTGGGTTGACCAAAAAAATTGTTAAAATTCATCTGGTCCCTCAATGCTACAATATTAGGGATGTAAAGCGTTTCTAAGATTAGACTAACAAGTGTCTGAAGTAAGATTAGTTACATCCTCATAAATTCAAAGACAATGTTAGGTTTCTTGCTAAAGAAGGAAGAATCCCAAGGAGTTCTACTTAATAGACATCAATTACAGTTAATGTCCACAGCATGTTCCGAAGTTCTACATCAAAACGAAAACTTTCCATCCTAATGAACAGAATGTTTGTCCTTAGAATGGAGAAATCCAGTATGGATTGTGAAATGTAACATAGGTTTCCCACATCCCTGATCCTTAGTTTTAAACTAGTTAATCTAGATACTTATAGAATATTCTTGTAATTTTGCTCTCAACTTGGAGTTTGTGAACCTGGTCAAAAGTTATCAATAGAGAAATATCTATGCTTATTTCTCATGTACTAAAACTTTGTGTATGTGAAAATTTGGAGATAACCCCATGTTATGGATAGTAGTGCACTTTACGCACATGTTGACACTCAATTTAAAAAAAAGGTTGAAGCCTCAGTGCCTATAGCTCATCAGCTAGGTCAGCAGCCACATACACTGGAGCTGGCAGGTTCTAATCCAGCCCCGGCCAACTACAACCAAAAACTAGCCAGGCATTGTGGAAGGCACATGTAGTTCCATCTACTTGGGAGGCTGGGGCAAGAAAATCACTTAAGCACATGTGTTTGAGATTGCTGTTAGCTTTGATGCCACAGCGCTCTACCAAGGGTAACATAATGAGACTCTGTCTCAAAAAAAAAAAAAAGTTGAAAATAAAGTATAGTTTTTCACTGCACTAATTGAAGCTTATGTCGAAGTATCAGTGATTGCTTCCTCTTCCTCTGTTTTGTCATTCAAGTCAAAGTTATAAGGAACAAAAAAGGAAGTGGCTTTACTCTGCAGAGAGAAGAGAGACAGAGCTAGAGAAAGGGAAATACATATTTTTAAAGGATATATCCCAATTATGGACCTGGACAGTGGGAGGAGCTCTAACACCAGCTGTAACACCACAGACTGAGCAAAACTTCAGAATTACAATTGCAGAGTATAATTCTTTTGAGTTGCTTTTGTCTTGCTTGGATTTATTTCTGAATCTACCTAGTGCAACAAATAATTATATAAACATTAAAATGATTTCCTTCAATAAATATTAACAATTACTCCATAAGGCCATCGTTAGTGTGAATTCCCTTCAAAAGACAACAAAAATCAACATAAATTTGAGGAATTCAATTTCTATATTCATGCCTTCCATGCCTGAATACAATGTACAGTAAATCTAATATAGACACTTCCTCCACCCAGCATCCCTGGCCCTCATGTGGTCTCTCTTCATCTCTCCTACTCACTGACACCTTAGGGAAGCTACTCTCAGCTTTGCACCCATGTATTTTCTCAGGCCAGGGACGTGGACATTTTCTAGGTCCCTTCTTCATCCCTCATCATCAGCATGTCCAACAGGTTCCTTGGATACATTTATGAATGTGAACCATTCTTCCCTCCTCTAGTTCTACTTCATCTTTTAAGAACTTGGCAACCCTTAACATTTTTTCCACAATTTTTCCTTTTATCTTTTAATAATATTTTAATAATTTTCCCTTGAAAATTATGTATACAGCCATGATTAACTCTTTAGCTTATTGTATGATTTCAAAGCACCTATGACAAACACTCAGGAATCTTTGGATATTGAAAAAATATGCCAGAGAGAGAGAGAGACGAGATGGCTGACCAGACACACCAGTTGCCAGATAATCTGAGAAAGAAACGTATTTTAGATGAAAAAGAAAAAAGAAAGAATCAATCACAGATTGGGTATAATTTCTATAGAAAAGTGTCTATAGAAGATTCCATGAGAAAGCTGCAGATTAGAATACAAGGAGCAAGATACAGCAGAAGACAACCCTTAAGAAACCTGGTGTACAGTGAGAAGGGTAGATGGAGCAATTAGCTTCTCTTTCCCCCACATCTATGGCAGTTGATGTGAGACTTACCTGATGGAGAGACTTTCTCCCCACATGAACACAGAGCCAGCTTCCACAAGTGAGCTGGGAACTACTTGTGGACAGGTCACTGGACTTCCAACTCACAAGATCATATTCTATTCTCAGAGACTCAAACTGGGATGGGAGGTGCCATATTGCTTCTCTACCTGAAGCAAAGGACTTGGGCCTTTGTCCTTCTCAGGGATCTTCAATTCATCAGGTTTTGTTCTACTCATTCACACACATACACATGTTTATCTGGCCCAGACTGTGAAATCCACAGGGTTCTGGGTGATTTGCATGACTCCAGAACATGGACATTCTGGGTAGATTCCCACCCCATCAGAGAACTAGCACTCCTCCATACAGACTCTTTTCTGTTCCTGCCCTTCCCACACATGTCACTGCCAAGAGCAACCCACAGGCAACTTGACACCAGCATTTTTTCTCCCACACATTGTCAGGACCCAATCTACGCAGTCTCAGAGACACACCCATAAACAAGCACTAGCAGCCAGATTAGGCTGCAAGTTCTCCAAAAAGACACTTACAACCTGATTGTTTATAGCATCATAATTCACAGCTGGAAATATGTGGTAATAACCCAAGTACCCATCAATATATCAGTGGATAAATAAAATGTGATATATGCATACTATAAAGCATCAATCATTCATTTAAAAAATGGTGGTCTACTATGTTTTTTAACACCTGGGTGGAACTGGAGGCCATTCCATGTGACGTATCACAAGAATGGGAAAAAAAAAAAACACATATACTTAATAGTAAATTGCAACTAGTAGATCAATACTTACGTGCACATCTGGAACTAAAACTCAATAGAAATCAGATAGGGGAGAGGGGAAAAGGGGGTTGTGTAAATTCCCAACTAACTGGTCTAATGCCCACATTCTGGGTGAAGGGCACACTTATAACTTTGAATTAAAATGTATAAAAACAAATTACATAAATAAAACTAGTATACTCTTGTAATATTCTAGAATGATAAAAAAATGACCTAATATGGGTTCAAATGTAACAATATTAAAATTTGTAGGAATGTCAAATTAAAAGCTCACAAAATGCTGACTGTACATACTATTAAGCACTCAGTTCTTCGTCACTTATTCCCTTAGTCCTGCCACCTTTGCTTCCTAGAATGCTTTAGATTTATTTATTTATTCACTGTATTTTTTTCTTGTTTGAGACAGAGCCTCAAGCTGTCTCCCTGGGTAGAGTGTTGTGGCATCAGAGCTCACAGCAACCTCAGACTACTGGGATCAAGTGATTCTCCTGCTTTGCCTCCCAAGTAGCTGGAACTACAGGCACCTGCAACAAAGTCCAGCTATTTTGGGGTTGTAGCTGTCATTGTGTGGCAGGCCCAGGCTGGATTTAACCCCGCCAGCTCAAGGGTATGTGGCTGGCGCCTTAGCTGCTTGAGCCACAGGCACCAAGCCTAGAATGCTTTAGAATTTCTGGCCTTTCCTGTGGCTGCCTCCTTCTCACACTTCTTTTTTTTTTTTTTTTTTTTTTGTAGAGACAGAGTCTCACTTTTTAACCCTTGGTAGAGTGCTGTGCAGTCACAGCTCACAGCAGCCTCCAGCTTTGGGCTTAGGTGATTCTCTTGCCTCAGCCTCCCGAGTAGCTGGGACTACAGGCTCCCGCCACAACACCCAGCTCTTTTTTGATGAAGTTTGGCCGGGGCCGGGTTTGAACCCACCACCCTCAGTATATGGGACCGGCGCCCTACTAGCTGAAGTCTCAACTGACCCCCTTTGTCCTAAGGAGTCCTGCCTTCCCATGTGATCCATTCTAATGGAGTAACTCCCCTGCTCATACTTTCTACTTTCAGGAAATCATTTCCCCCCAACACCCACTGGCCACCATGCAGCTTTTTGGTTTGTTGTCTTAAATGAATGCCTTGTCTTCTTTTTAGTTCAATTTTCTAATCTTGAAAGAATCACCATTTTAAATTGCTGATCTAGATTGATTTTTGTTTTGTTATTTGATCTTTAGAAAGGACACTCATTTTTAACTTCTATGTAATTAATAGAGGATTTATTTTAATCTGTCAAACTTCAAGGTGAGTATTATTTATATACTTAAATTATTTTAGCCTAATTTAAAACATAAAGAGAAAAAGAAAATACAGCACATGTCAATGAAAGATAAAGGTAAGTTAGACGTGGTGAAGAAAACAACCTCAGTTCCAGGTTACTGCGTAGCTTTTCATGGGGTTAAAAAAAACAACACAGACTTAAACAAAGAGTTCACTAATTGTCTGGTCATACCATTAGCATCAAAGCCCTCCTATTTTTTACAGTTACACAATAATCCTTTGGATGACTTGCCCATCTGAAGAATTACAATGTCCCAAACACAAATGAAAAAATAAGGGTTGACTCTGCTGTTGCCTGCTTTTCCTTATAAAAATTATTGTTTTTTTAGCTGGGCACCTCTATCTCAGTGTCTAGGATGCCAGCCATGTAGTGTGGAGTTGGTGGGTTTGAATCCAGCCTGGGCCTACAAAACAACAATGACAACTACAACCAAAAATTAGCTGGACATTGTGGCAGGCACCTGTAATACCAGCTACTTGGGAGGCTGAGGCAAGAGAATTGCTTAAGCTCAAGAGTTTGAGGTTGCTATGAGCTGTGATGCCACAGCACTCTACCAAGGGTGACAGCTTGAGACTCTGTCTCACAAAAAAAAAAAAAAAAATTACTGTTCTCAGATACAGACTTCCTGCTATGCCCTGTGCTAAATGCCCATACGACATGCCAAATTTCCTGGAGCATGGTTTATATAAAGAAGAAAAAGATCCACTGGGTTCTCATAAATACTAAAATTTGCAGCATCAGAGTTAAAGAGCCTAATAGTTTCTAATAAATGCTGAAAAACAGACAGTTCCAGAAATAGGAATGATTTCTCATAGGGCATCATTCAACAACAGTTTATTCAGTACTTGTATAAATTCTCTGTGCTAAGGGGCAAGGCTTGTTATATATTTACATGGATTGGCACTTTTTTTTATTTCCTTAAAAAACTTCTCAGAATTGTTGATGAGCTAAAAGATATTCTGAGAGCTGTAGTACATTCATAATTCAGTTTCTTTTCCTTTTTTTTCTTTCAGATTAATATGACAGTACAAATGATTAGGTTATAGTGTTTGCATTACTTAGGTAAGGTACCTGTTGTAGTTGTATTCCACATGCAGGAGGTGGGCCCAATACCTTTACATTGTGCATGTTAGTTAAGAGAGTATAATTCACTGAATTTCAGTCTTTACTGTTTAGAAGTATGGGCATTTGTTTGAGGGATGGTTCATGGTTCCCTTATATAGCTATATATTTTTTCTTTTGATCCTTGGAGACAGAGTCTCATTCTGTGTTCCAGAGTAGATTGCTACGTTGTCATAGCTCACAGCAACCTCAAACTCCAGGATTGAAACCATCCTCCTGCCTCGGCTTCCCAAGTAGCTGGGACTACAGTCATGTGCCACCATGCCTGGCTAGTTTTTTCTATTTTAGTAGCAAACATATCTTGTTCTTGCTCAGCCTGTTCTTGAGCTCCTGAGCTCAAGCAATCCACCCACCTTAGCCTACAAGCATGCTAGGATTACAGGGGTGAGCCAATGCACCTGGCCTTCTTGTATAGTTTTTATGTGGCCTAATGATATTATGTGAGAGATTTACCAGAATCAAGATTTAGTAACTATATACAAAAATGCCCACCAACAAATTCTAGGATTTTTATATCTCTAGGAAAAGTAGATCAAGACCAATGGATGCCACTACTGCTCTAATAGGAGATCTTTCTTATCTCTTAGCAGTGTCTGGTTTATTTTACCTAATTATTTAAAATATAAGTTGTTACTTATTCTGAAAAATATCAAGTAATAATAAAAAAGATTTCTGTTAATAAACAGTATTAAAATAAAATTTCATAATTGATATTACATATCTGCAAATATACATACAAGCATGTATATGTCTCAAAATGTATGTGAACACACATATATATATATTTGTATGTATGTATATGAGAATATTCTACAAAAAATGTAGGAAAACTACTTCTTCAGGTTGAATATTATCCATACTAATCACTTTCTAGTATATAGAAATAAAACTTAAGTCCTTCATAAGGCATTCTAAGATAAATCTACTCTCAACTCTTTTATAGGAAACATATTAATCCCAAAGTAGACCAGGTAATGAGATGCACATATGAAGAAAAGTCACATCAATTTATTTTCATGTGTAACTCATTTAAAAGTACAAATATGTAGCTGCTTATAATTCCAATACAAACAAAAGCACATTTAAATACACCTCCTCTTGGGTTGAAGAACAAATAAATGGATTTCCTTTACTTTTGTAAAAAATGCTGTTATTGAAAATTAATCTCTTGAAACAATGAACATTTCATATTGTGGGAAGTGTTATAAGCTTCAGAAGGAGTTTTTTAACTCAAAAATGTGATAATGGATAATGCTAAAAATATTTTATGTTAATTTGAAATAAGGTACATATGCTAAAAGCCCTTAGTATTTCACTTGTTATTAATTCAAGTTCATTTACTACTGAATCCAAGTTTAATAAATTGAACCAAGTAAATAACACTATAATCAAATCTAATATGTCATAAGCAAGAACTCTTAAGGAATATTTTTGTTCACTAAGAATGCAAGTTGAGTATCCCTTATCCAAAAATGGGGGTCCAGGAATGTTTCAGATTTTGGATTTTCTCAGATTTTGAATACCTGCATTATATATGCTCTTACTGGCAGAGCATCCCAAAATCAAACACCTGAAATCCAAAATGCTCCAAGGGCCATTTCCTTTGAACACCTGTTGGCATTCAAAATGTTTCAGATGCTGGAGCACTTTGGATTTCAGATTTGGCATGTTCAACCCGAACAAAGAAAATGTGTATTTAGAGAGACAATTTCAAAGCACTACAAAATTATTTCCTGTTAATATGTGTAATAAGCATTTTTTTTTTTTTTTTTTACTCAGAAAAGGAATGGCTATCCCTCTGAAGTGTTTCTGGTGACATTGTTAACTAGATCAACCTTTTCCAACTTCATTGGTTTCAAGAAAGGTAAGTGAAATCCAAAAGAATCATAAATATATTTACCTTCAATGAAAGGCACATAGACATACATAAGAGGAGTGTTCCTAAACTTTGGTGTTTTCTTATGATGCGGGTGTTTGCCTGGCAGACCTATGCCAGGGTCCAGCCACTGTACTGAAATTTGGACTAAATGTGAAATCTGGCCTTAGGTGCCTGCTCCAACTTATACAGAAAAGAAAGGGCCTAAATTAGAATTGACAGCTCATAGTTTATTACATAGTATCTCAAATACAATGCTACCTAAGCTTTCTCATAAGAAAAGAACATCATAAATGCTGCTAAACACACAACTTTATGACAGAAATAAGATGAGTAAATTTACATTCGTGGATGCACAAATGAGATGTTTTTCTCAGCCTGAGCAAAGGAGCAGCTGTTGTCAGTGTTTATCAAAGGATATTTATGTTAGCTTAAATCCTTTCCATATACACCCATGTTTCAAATCTTCCTCCTAGCTGTACATACTAAGTAATAATCCATTACAATTAGTAATTCTTTCTTTCTCTCTCTCTCTCTTTTTTTTTTTTTTGGAGACAGTGTCTCAAAATGTCACCCTATGGCATCACAGCTCACCACAATGTCCAACTCCTGGGCTTAAGTGATTCTCTTGCCTCAGGCTCCCAAGTAGTTGGTACTACAGGCACCTGTCACAAAGACTGGCTAATTTTGATTGCAGTTGTCATTGTTGTTTGGCTAGCCCAGGCTGGATTTGAACCCGCCAGCTCTGGCATATGTGGCTGGTACTTTAGCTGTTTGAGCTACAGTTGCTGAGCCACAATTAGTAATTCTTAATTCTTAAGTCTATTTCTTCTGGGGGAAACAAAAACAAAAACACCCTACTCAGGATTTTGCTCCATCAACTGATTATTTCCATCAAGAATACTCTACACTGTTGCTCTGCAGAGATGACTAAGATCCTGTCTTCTTAGCACAATTCTACTGTTGAAACCCTGGGTTCACAATAATGTCAACTTTCCTTGAGGTCAAATATATCCAGACTTTGGCAAAACATATTTTTAGTAAACAAGACAATCATTTTGGAATAAAGTGGACATTGTTTTGTTTTCATTATCTGATCAAGAGATCACAAAACGCAAAGATAATCTCAGAACTCTTGTACAATTTATTAAATAAGAATATAGGTGATAGTACAAGAATATGGAGCCCTCCATCAAAATTTTCCTATTATTTGCCCAAAGAGAGTGATTGCTTAAAGAGCCTTTAACCACTCCAAGCAATGCTAGACCTTCTGTATGGTTTTTAAAATTGATTTATTAATTAATTTTTTAATTAAATTGATTTTTTAATTTTTTAAATGATTTTTTGATTGATTTTCTGCAATCAAAGCTATTGAAGTCCAGGTGAGTCTAAATGCAATAAATATAAGAAGGGAACCTCCATCGACTCTTTTCACCTGGACAAGCAGCACATCAAACAAAAACTGATAAAAGAAGAACCCGTACACTCTGGAGTTCCTGACTTTTGTCCATTCATGTAGGGAGGCAGAGATGTTTCTTGATTTTCAAAGGAGACACAGGTGATGCTACAAGGAAGTGCAATTTGCCAATGGCCAATGCCTCCAAATGTAGGTTGAAAATTCTCACATGAGAATGCTGGAACTGCAGAAATGTAGACTGGTTACAAGACTCTCTTTGTAAGATCAAAATCATTAAAAGACATCTATCATTTCACTTTGGGGAATATAAAAATAACAAAAAAGGTCTAACCCTCACAAAAAGTTTAAAGCCCTTAAGCAATATGTGCATCAATGATGCATCAAAAAGGAATTCATACTTACTACATAACACAGTATATGAACATTTGAATTTGTTAAATCTTGCCATTTGAAATCAAATATCATTAATGATTTGCATGGAGTATAGAAGAACTTTAAAAAATCCATCTATCAATTATTAAATTTAATCATACATTTAAGTAGTACAAATGTTTCCACAGGGCTCTATAGGAAGCCTCCACTGAAACTAACACACTTGGAATTACTCTGGCCTTACAATGCCAAGTTTAAGAGATAGTTTCATATCAAGCTAGAAGACTGTCATGTTAATCTCTAGTTCATGTGCCAGTAAGAGCAACATAGGCATTAAAAAAATACAAGGATGTTCCTATCTGCTGCAAATATAAATGAGCAGTATAACATCATGGATACCCTTAGGAACACTTTGAGCCACACTATCTGGGTTTGAGTCCCACATTCACCATTTACTACCTTAGGGCATGTTTCTTAGCTCTTTTGTTACTCAGTCTTTCCACATGGAAAGATTTTTATATAAAGCTTAAAACAATCTTTGGACAGCACTTACAATGGTAGCAGATTCCATTATATACCTACACACAGACAGCAGCTCTATTATATTCTCATTCCCCTAATATCAACAGAAAGATATGTTTATTTAATGGCTTCAATCTGCAAGCCACTATAGTTATCTGAAAAAAAAAATGATTTGCCCCTTTTATATACACTAAAACAGAGTAAAATCCACTGATTTGATGCAAAGTGCTCTGTAGACAAAATAGATTTGCCCTTTCTTTGTTATTTGTACTGTTTTACATAGCTTTGTTATGTAATACAATGTTATACAAACATTGAAATGTTAAAAGTGCTGTTGTTAACCCTTATCTCAATGGTTAGCAGGATCCAATTGGTCTACATATTAATTTGGCATCCAAAGTACATTAGCAAAAATAATGAAGGGAATAATGCTAACATACCTCAGAAACACTTGCTAGAAGAATATAAGAAGAGGACAGCACAGAGGTGGGGACTGTGGGCTTCAGAGTCACAGAGCTGGGCCTCTGCCTCTGCTCAGATGTCTGGGTACTGTGTTCTTGTGCAGGCACCTGTCTCTGAGCACCAGCTGCCTTGCCAAGGCTGAGAAATAAATGAATTACTGTAATAGAAACCAATTAATTCTGTTTCTGAAAACAAGCAATTCTCAATGAAAATTAGCATGTCCCAGTCATTTCTAAGAGAATTGTTGCATTTATTTCTAATTCTTAACCGCAAAAGCTGCTGTCCATCTGCCTTACACTTGTGTCATAAATGTCATTTACTAGCTTTATAGCAGACTACTGTTGAATTGAGAAGAAATTGGTCATGGCTACCAGGAGAAATTATACATTCATGAGAGAGTTATCAGATCAGTATAACTGAGTCAGATGGATTCAAGGATATGTTATGAGTTACATTTCTCCTCTGAAAGAAATATAGATGAGTAGTCTCAAATATATTGGTTATTTTAATTTCAAGAAGAAGTTATTGAGTGGCAGCAGTGTCTCAAGGAGCAGGGCACCGGCCCCATATGTCAGAGGTGGCAGGTCAAATCCGAAACCTGGCCTCAGCCAAAAACCGCAAAAAAAAAAAAAAAAGAGAGATTATTTGTGCCAGCTGATAACTCACTTTCAAAATAGCAAACTGTGCTATCAAACTAAGAATAATGGTGATAATTATAACAAAGATAAACCTTATAACCACTAAAAGTAATTCTGTTTCTTTTTTGTATTTTATATAATTTTATTTTTGGAACAATCCCATCAGGAAGCTATTATGATTATCACCACAGATAGATGATGAAATTAGAGTGCAGAGAGGCTGAGCCACTTACCACAGTCACAAAACTTCTGTCCGGTAGAACAGCATTAGCCCCAAAGCCCAGAACAAAGACATTAAAGATGAATGGTCTAGACACACAGCTCTGTAGAGTGCGGTGACAGAAAACTGCAGAAATGGATAAAAGAAGGATAAACAAACTACATGTAAACATATGTCCTGGAATAAAATTATGAAAGCAGATAGGATATAAGCTAAAGATAGTTAGCTAGTTCAATAAAGTTTGTTTGTTTCCATAAAATCAAGATCTGAATATGTTTATTGGGCAATGAAGCCAAAGGTGTGCACTATAAGTGTCTGCCACAAGGCCTGGCTATTGTTAGAGATGGGGTCTTGCTCTTCCTCTGCTTGGCCTTGAACCCATGAGTTCAGGCAATCTACCCACCTCAGCCTCCCAGAATGCTAGGATTATAAGCAAGAGCCACCGTGCCTGTCCCTAGGACATAGTATTCTTCAAAAGCCATAAGACATATTTTCTCCAGCTCTGTTTGAACAATAACAGGAAAAAAAGGGAACAACTAGATTGACTATCCTGAAGGCAAAGGAGATAAAACATGTTTTACTGAAGACTATTCTAGCCATCTGAAATAATCTCTTGGTCCACGGTAAGATGCACTCAACCATCTTATTTGAGGCCAGTTTATTTCAGATAAATTACCCTGGCCAAAAGCTTTTGAAATGATGTCAGTAGTTTACAAAGCACAAATCTGTGGGGTTAGAAATCCCCACATGTATGTCTCATGTACTTCTCAACTGAGTAAGCCACTAATGGGTTAAACTGGCTTTTGCCTTCACAGAAAAAGCAATAGATTTTGGCAACCCTGAGGCAAACACAAAGACTGTTTTCTGGTTATCCAGGAACAGATACTTTGAAGTTTTTGCAGCCATTGTCTCCTAGATTCTTGCCTGGAGGCTTGGTCCAGAGGTTGACAAAATGTCTTCACATTTTGTCAAATGCCTAAAGATCTTAGCACTGTGAAGAAACAAAGTCAAAGACCCATTT
>CAUYON010131304.1:0-17273 GCA_963573935.1 Arctocebus calabarensis | reverse complement strand
GCAACCTCCAATTCCTAGGCTCAAGCGAGTCTCCTGCCTCTGCCTCCCAAGTAGCTGAGACTACAGGCGCCCGCCACAACGCCCGGCTATTTTTGTTTGGGTTGCAGCCGTCATTGTTGGTTGGCGGGCCCAGGCTGGATTCGAACCCACCAGCTCAGGTTTGCAAGGCTGGCGCCTTAGCCTGCTGAGCCAGAGATCAATTGTTTTAATATTTAACTCACAAATGTTAATGAGAATCAAATGTGAATGAGCTTTGCCTTTCTTTGCTTGGCTTATTTCCCTTGACATAATCAGCTCCATCCATGTTATTGTAAATGGCAGGATTTCATTTTTTATGGCTATATAATATTCCATCGTGTCTATGCACCACAATTTCTTTATTCATTCATCTGTTAAGGTGAGTCTAAATCTTGGTTATTGTGAATCGTACTGAAATAAACATGGCAGTGCAGATATCTATTCCATATACTGAATTCCTCTCCCTTTGCATATATACCTAGCAGTGGGACTGCTGGGTCTGTTAGTTCTATCATCAGTTTTTAAAGAACTTCCATAGTGTTCACCACAGTAGTGTATGAGGAAGGTTCACCTTCCTCCATATCCTTGCTCAATTTCCTTATAGCCTGTCTTCTATATAAAAACCATTTTAAATAGATGAGATGATGTTTCACTGCAGTTATGATTTGCATTTCTCTGATAACTAAGGATAATGACCATTTTTTTCTATACCTGTTGGCTGTTTCTATGTCTTCTTTTGAGAAATGTCTATTCCGATCCTTTGCCCAATTTTTAATCAGATTATTTGATTTTTTTTCCTTTTGAATTGTCTGTTGTCAGAGCTTCTCATATATTCTAGTTACTAATTTCTTGTCAGGTGAGTAATTTCAAAGGTTTTTCTCCCAACCTGCTGATTGTTTCCTCTGCTCTACGGAAGGCTTCTACTTAATATGGCCATATCTGTACAATTTCACTTGGGTGCTTTGGGGCTATCATGTAGCAAGTCCTTGCCCAGACTACTGTCCTGAAGCATTTCTCTAGTATTTTCTATTGTTAGTTTTTTAGTTTCAGGTCTTTAATCCATTCTGATTTGATTTTTGTATATGCAAGAAGTAAAGGTATGATTTTATTCTTCAGTATATGGATAGCCAATTCTCCCAGCACCATTTATTGAAGAGACTGTCCTTGCCCCAACCTGTGTTCTTGGCTGTTGTTAAAGATAAGTTCACGATAGATTTGTGTACTTATTTCTGGGTTCTCTGTTCTATTCTTTGATCTATGTGTCTGTTTTACGATAATATTATCCTGTTTTGATATTACAGCTCTGGAGTATAATTTGAAGTTGGGTAATGTGATTCCTCCAGTTTTGTTCTTTTTTCCCACATGGTTGCTTTGGGTATTTTGTATCTTTTTGTGTTCCATATAAATTTTAGGATTTTTTTTCTATTTCTGTGAATAATGTCATTGGTATTTTAATGTGTATTGCATTGAATCTGTAGATAGGTTTGGGTAGTCTGGGCACTTGAAATGAAATTAATTCTTCAGATTCATGATCTTGGGAAAGCTTTTAATCTTTTTGCATCTTTTCCAACTTCTTTCACCAATGTTCAATCTTTTTCATTCCTTTCACTTCCTTGGTTAGATTTATTCCTTGGTATTTAATTTGTAGATATTGTAAATGGAATTATTTTCTAGGTTTCCCTTTCAGATTGTTTGCTAT
The DNA here is from genome assembly GCA_963573935.1 of Arctocebus calabarensis. Lineage (NCBI taxonomy): Eukaryota > Metazoa > Chordata > Mammalia > Primates > Lorisidae > Arctocebus > Arctocebus calabarensis. The sequence goes on along the minus strand of CAUYON010131304.1, from coordinate 15,556 downwards.
TGGAATGTAGAAATGCTACTGGTTTTTGTTTGTTGATTTTGTATGCTGCGGCTTTACTGAATTTGTTTATCTGTTCTAATAGTTTTTTTGTGGTCTTTAGGTTTCTCTAGATATAAGATTATATTGTCTGTAAATAAGGATGATTTGATTTATTCCTTTCCAATTTTGAATACCAGTGGTTATTGAAAAGCTGTGGTATAAGTGAGCACCTTTGTCTTGTTCCAGACCTAGAGGAAAGGCTTTTGCTCTCCCCATTCAGTGCAATACTCTTTGTAGCTTTTTGTTCTCCCCATTCAGTGCTATACTCTTTATGGGTCTCTTAGATGTGGGTTTTATCATATTGGTTTATATTCCTTCTATACTTGGTTTTTATCATTAAAGGATGTTGAATTTTATCAAATCTTTTTTGGGATCACTTGCAATTACCACATGTTTTTGTCCCTCATTCTGTTGGTATGTTGTATCACATTGCCTGATTTGTGTATATTGAACCATCCTTGTATCCCTGATGTAAATCTCATTTGATCATGAGTAATACCGTTAATATGTTGTTGAATTTGGTTTGATAGTATCTTACTGGGGATTTTTGCATCTAGGTTCAGCAGAGATATTGGCCTATAGTTTTCTTTTTTTCTTAAGTCTTTGGTTTTGGTATCAAAATGATATAGGCCTCATAGAATGAGTTTGGGATTGCTTCCTCCTACCTGATCTTTTGGAATAATTTGTATAGAATTGATATTAAAATTCTTCTTTGAGGGCTTGGTAGAATTCAGAGGTAAATCCTTTGGGTCTTGGGCTTTTCTTTGATAATGTTGTACCTGTCACCACCTGTAAGAAAAAACTCGGACCCCACTTCAGGTATAAATCAGATGGTGATTTATTACACCTGTGCAGGGGACCGCACTCCAAGGAGTGGGTGGCCCCAAAGAAAGGAGCAGGATGCCTTTTATATTCTTTTTCTGTGTTGCCTGTCAAAGCAGGCAAGTACAGAGGTGGAACATGACAGTTAGCTCAGGTAGGGTTACAGTATGGTGGTTGGCTCAGAGGGGCTACAGCGTGGTGATTGGCATGGGGACAGCTTGGGAAACTCAGTAGCTTGGGAAACTCTGCTTGAGTAAGCTTTCACCATTGTTTTAGCCATGCCTAGGGGGTTAAGGGAATTCAGAGAACTTCCTTGTTCTATTCTGAAACCTGTTCTCAGAATTTGCCCGGGAGTGGGGGCCTGAGGGTTTGAGATGTGCAGGAACTTAGGCTGAGACAGTTAGGGGCCTTCAGAGGTCTTCTTGCTGGGTTGGTTATTACAATGAGAGACTTTATCACTCCTTCTATCTCACTAATTGTTATTAGTTTATCCAGGTTTTTTTTTCTTAAGTGCTCAGAAGATGTTCTATAGTATTAGAAAAAAAGGTTGACATTTTTGAGGTTATCTCACAAAACTAACAAGTTTCAAAAACAGGAGTAAGATCTGGGTCCCTTTTATTATTTTATTTTTTTATTAAGTCATAAACACATAGATCATGTATACATTGGTGCCTTTATGGGGTACAATGTGCTGATTTTATATACAATTAGGAATGCTTACATCAAACTAGCTAATATAGCCTTCACCTCATTTGCTTAATTATTGTATCAAGACATTTATACTCTATACTTAATAGATTTTGCATGTACCCTTGCAATATGAAACAGGAGTGGGACCTGAGTCCCTTTTATTCAAAAGCTGTCACTCATGATTGCTATGCCCTGAGGTGCTATTTACTGACCAATGATTTAAAGACATCCAAAAGTCTGTTATTATTCTTCAAAGATCTCAAGGGTGGTTTTGCATTTGTTTCCACCCCCCCCAAAAAAAGAAGGTTTTAATGAGTTTATTAACCATTTCCATATCTTTTTTGGAGAAATGTTTGTCTAAATCTTTGGCTCATTCTTAAATTGGGCTGTCTTTTTATTTTTTAGTTATAAGAGTACTTTATTCTGGATGTCAGCTCTTCATCAGCTATACAATTTGCAATTACTTTCTCCTATTCCACAGGTTGTTTTTTCACATTCTTAAAGTCACATTTGCAACACAACAGTTTTTAATTCTAAAGTAGTACCAACTTAGCTGTTTTCTTCTATTGTCATGTATGCTTATAGAGTTGTATCTAGGGCCTATGGCTCACCTAAGGTCAAGCTAGAGAAGATTTATTTATAAGAATTTTTAGTATTAGCTATTATATTTACGTCTAAGATCCATTTTGAGTTTATTTTTTGCATGATATGAGGCATAGATCTAAATGCATTGTTTGTTATGTAGATACTCAAATCCAGTTGTTGTAGCACTGCTTTTTTGTTTTTTGAATAAGCAATTTTTCTCCCATTGAATTGTCTTGACACTTTTGTCAAAAGTCAGTTGACCATAAAAGTTTTCTGAGCTCTCAATTTGATTCCATTACACCATGTGTCTAGTCTGATGACAGCACCACGCTGTCTTAGTGATGCTGTTCTGTGGAAAATTGGGAAATGGAGAGTATGAATCCTGCAACCTAGTGCTTTTTCAAGATTGTGATGGAAATTAAAAGTCCTTTGTATTGCAATATTAATGTTAGGATCAGCTAGTCCATTTCTCCAAAAACACCAGCTGGCATTTTGATAAAGATTATGTTGACTCTTTTTACTGATGATATGATCTTATACTTAGAAAACCCCAGAGACTCAACCACAAAATTCTTGAAAGTGATCAGGAAATACAATAACTTTTCAGGGTATAAAATCAATGTCCACAAATCAGAAGCCTTTGTAATATGCCAATAACAGTCAAATTGAAAAGCTAATAAAGGACACAATTCCCTTCACAGTAGCTTCAAAGAAAATGAAATAGGAATATACCTAACAAATGAGGTGAAAGATCTTTTCAAAGAGAATTATGGAACCCTAAGAAAAGAAATTGCAGAAGACAGTAACAAATGGAAGAACCTATCATGCTTTTGGCTGGAAAGAATCAACATTGTCAAAATGTGTATTCTACCCAAAACAATCTACAGACTCAATGAAATTCCCATTACAATACTAACATCATATTTTGAAGAACTGGAAAAAAATAGTACTTTGTTTTGTATGGAATCAGAAAAAAAAAATTATATATATATATAGCCAGGGCAATTCTTAGTAATTCTTAGTAATAAGAATAAACTCAAAGGCATCACCCCACCAGACTTAAGGCTATATTACAAGTCCACAGTAATCAAAATAGCATGGTATTGACACAAAAATAGAGACAGACATATGGAACAGAATAGAAAACCAAGACATGAAACCAGTCTCTACTTGCCATCTGATCTTTGATAAACCCATCAAAAGGATACACTGGGGAAAAGAATCCCTATTCAACAAATGGTGCTGGGAGAACTTGATAATCACATGTAAAAGAAAGAAACTATACCCATACCTTTCACCACTTACAAAAATTGACTCAAGATGGATAAAAGACTTAAATCTGAGATATGAAACAATAAAAATCTTAGAAGAAAGTGTGGGGAAAACTCTTGATGATGTTGGACTGGGGAAAGATTTTAGGACAAAGGCTTCAGTGGCCATTGCAACGGCAACAAAAATTAACAAATGGGACTTAATTAAGGTGAATAAGTTTTTGCACAGCTAAGGACACAACAAGTAAAGCAAAAAGACAACCTTCAGAATGGGAATAGATATTTGCAGGGCATGAATCTGAGAGAAGGTTAGTAACTAGAATCAGCAGAGAACTCAAATTAATCAAGAAAAAAATCCAACAATCTCATATATCACTGGACAAGAAATATGAACAGAACCTTCTCTGATGAAGACAGACAAATAGCTAACAAACATTTGAAAAAATGCTCATCATCCCTAATCACCACAAATCAAAACCACCCTGAGAACCACCCTGTAATCCAATACAGTAGGATTAGAGCACCAGCCTGGTGGATTTTTTGAGCTCAGGAATTCAAGAGGAGCCTGAGAAAGAGTGAGACCCTGTGTAGAGTCTAGCTGGGTATTGTTACGGGTATCTATAGTCTCAGCTAATTGGGAGGCTGAAGCAACCCTCTTGAGCAATCCTCAGGAGTTTGAAGTTGCTGTGAGCTATGACACCACTGCACTTTACACAGGGCAACAGAGTGAGACATTATCTAAAAAAAAAAAAAAAAAACTCAGTAATTCAGAATAACAGTCAAAAATGTGCTTTGCTATATCCACATAGGAAAGATACCCTAAATGATCAGATTAGTCAATTAAAAAATGAGACTCTGAGGGATGAAAACAAATTTGAAAAATCAAAAAAAAAAAAAGAGAGAGAGAGACACGCTCTGCTGAGAGGATTACTTTGCTCTAGAAATGTTATTTTAAGTATAAGTTTGATGTTCCTTAGGCAGAGAGGATTATAGAGAAACACCATAGGATCAATTTGCTGGAAAAATAGCCTCTGCTAAAGTAACTATTGCTTGTTCCAGAGAAAAGGCAGAGGGGTGAGCGTGGAAGGAGTTACTTTTTCCTGTCCTTGCTTCTTCTCCTTATTATGTCTCTTGAGGTAATGTTTCATCCCAGAGTGATTAAAGTCCCTGAAATTTCAAGAATAGATAGGTCTTCTTTTACAAGCAACAGTAAAAATTTTTGAGTACGTAAGCATGTTACTAGGAAATTAATAATAAATCTGTACAGATTGATATTCCCCTGAGGTAAAAGCAAAGAGAAAATATTAAAAAAAACTGATGCTTCTGGCAAATGAAAAACTAATAGAGTGTGTATTCTCTCAAGGGAGGGAGGAACATAGCTCTTGCTTTTATCCCCCAAACTAAAGACTGGCACTCCAGCAGGTCACCTGCCTCTTCTTACTCTCCTGCTATAACAACAATTTCACTGGCAAAACCAAATAGCATGGCACTGAGATCCACAGGCTGAGGCTGTAATGCAAGTCCTACCACTGATCAGCTATGTGATCTCACACAGGTGACTAACTATCCCTGAGTCTCAGCCTTTGCAACAGAAAATGAAGGTGACACCTACTTCATACTGCAGGGAGAGCTGAACAGAAGCATATCATGTTGGCCAGTATCTAGTGAGGGCTCAATAGAATTTTGATTCTTTGCCCATATATGGTACAATTTGCTGTCATTTAATCTTTATCCAAAAGAACTCTTTATTCCACATAAACTGTCAACTTTTTACCTACAAACTCACATGCTACTCTATTTTACTGATAATTTAAGGTTCATAACCTCAGAAAATTTTTCTTATCCAGTTTTGTAGACATCAGCTCCTTGAAAGTGTTAATCATGCTTCTTTGGGTTTCTCATCCTTATTAGTCACCAGTAGATTATAGGAGGAGTGTTGCCAAGGTCTGTACAATAAAGCCTCTATAAGATGACCACCCAAGGGACAGTAACAAACTGGCCAACATACAGAGGTTGTCAACACAAGTAAATAGGCCTCTGTACTAATATGTACATGTGGTGCATGTGCAATCTATGAAAATTAGGTCAACTTAAGGAGGTGGTCAGCTATGGGTTCCACTGTATTTTTTTAATCTATTGTACACCAGCATCTAACACAGAATCTGGCACTTTGTAAGTAATCAGTAGGTATCTGTTACATGAATGGATGAGTGTAAGATATATTATCGAGACAAGCTAAGTGCTGTATCAAACCACCTCAACACCTCAGTGTCTTATATCAAAAAGTTCTTATCTGTTACATACTCCCATGACTACGCTTCAGCAGAGGCTGTGTTCCACACAATCATTCAGACACCAGTATCTTTTCACTCACTCCTCCAAATGCTCCTCAAATCTTCCCTATTCAACCCACAGTTAAGGGAAGAGCAAACCAAGGACAGGACTTCCAGAGAGATTTTAGAAGCCAGGCCTGAGAGTGACAGTTGTCACATCCCTCGCATTCCACTGCACAGAACTGAGGCATATGAGTCCGCTGACATGTAGCAAAAGCTAGAAGATGTAATACACTTATGTCCCCAAAAGGAAGAAGAAATTGGTTTGGTGGGACTCTACCTAGATTCTCTCACCTAGTAAGTCAGCCCATGTCTGTGGAATGACCAGCATTAGGAATTGGGCAGACAGTTGTCCTCTAGCAAAGCAGTCATGGTTTGTGAACAGAAACCCAGGTGCCAGTGAGATATGGAAAGGAAAGGAAGGAATAGGGTAGAGGAAACTAAGACCCAAAATAAGAAAGAGACCAGGACTAAAAATCAAGGTGGAAGTTTATACAAGCTCCAAGACAGTGGTCAGCGAAATAGCTCAGTCTCAGTAAATATCAATTACCAGCCAAAGCCAGCAGAGGCATGTTGAAGTCTAGCCCACTTCAATCCATCCTATTCTGGAAGCTGCCGCAAGGTCAACTTCAAGCACGCAGAACTAGGAATCTGAGACTGGACTGTCAGCAACATAACCTTAACATAGCCCATGGGAAAGCTGCCTTTGGCACCTACAAGTCCTGCTCAGTAGACACAGCTGGGATGGCCCCTCCACCCTCAATCTCTGCCTCTGTGCCTGCTCCCCGCTCGCACACCTGCAGATAGGTGGCAGCAGGTGCCAAGAAATCCAAGCTTTGTGAGAAGGAGCAGGCCCCATCCTGAGTCACAGGTGCAGATGCCCTGCAGGGTGCAAGAGGGACTGCCTGCAGCCCTCCCCCAAGGACCCAGTCAAACCTTCCAGGAGCCAGAGCAGGGCATGGGGAGCAGCACCTGCAGCCCTCCCCGAGGGTGGAGCTGATCCTTAGGGGAGTGAGAATAGGGCACAGGGGACCCTGGATGTTGCTGCCAGCCAGCCCTCCTGATCGATGACGCAGAGATAGCACCACAGATGAAATGATTTGTCTGAAAGGGAATGGGTGATGCTCTCTCAGGCATTCTGCAAAAACCTATCTTTACTAAGATTCTTATATACCCCAAATCATTAAGATAACAATACCCAAGAATAAAGAACACAAAAGATAACAAAAACTGTCATAACAATTCCTTGTTAGCATTAATGCAGCAAAACATGTACACACCTTTCTAAACTAACAATGTACTGCATGGAGATAAACCACAAAGGCACTGGGTTGTCTGTTCTGCTTGCCTACTTCCCTATGTGATTAACTGAAGGCTATTGTGTAAGTTACGGTAAAGGGACAAAATACAATGGCCCACTGCCCCCAGTAAGTAACTGGTTCCAAGCTATGACTTGGCAAGGCCCTCTAGCACATTCTTTCCTTTAGGGCATAACTGCTTGCTTTTTCAGCTAGGCCACTTCAGTGGCATGGGGGAGATTTTTCCCCCAAAAGTCACTTCTAGCCCAAGTACTTAAAATGTCCCTTCTGAGGGCCTCGTACCTCAAGGACCACAAATGGTTAGCTTTACATGGGTGCAGGAGACTGCACCCCTTCATTGGAAGGCCACAGATGACACCTGCACTCCCTCCTCACTTGTGGGCATCCCTTTCCAGTACATATTTTTCCTCTGCCAGGTCAGGTATCATAATGAGCACTTCTTTGTGGGCTTAATCATAAATTTATTTTGATTAATCAGACTCAGACCTGACTTGGCAGTTATTGAGACACTGCAGAAGGTTCTGGATTTATTTAGCAGTCAGACCCCACACCTTCCGGGATTCCTCTCTCTGGCACAGCAAAAACTTCAAGTTCAAAACTGTCTATGTTAGAAAAATGTTTTCTGTGTCTAATTTACTATTTGTCACTTTGAGATAAGTACAAAGTTAAAATCTCACCATGCTGTGTGAGGTGATGGATGTATTTCTTTTTATAGTGCATGGACCAGGGAAATCAAGAATCAATTTCTGGACTAGGGAACAATAGAATCATATAATATATTAAGTGTGCTGTGAGACATTACTCATGATAGAACCTTCTAAATGGTTTCTCAAAATCTTAAACAACTCCCTCCCCCAGGAAGTTTGTCTGTTCTAAGGCTTTACCCACAGAATTCTACAGGAAAGCTGAAGCTGGTCACATTTAGCTCAACAAAGCAGTGTCAAGAAGTCACCATTTCTGAAGAATCCAACTTAGGGTTCAGATCTTATCCCAGTCACCAAGTAGCCGATTAGGATGTCCAACTAAAATGAGCTTAAGGAAATAAGGAATGTATTCATTCATATAATTGGAAAGTCCAGGGATTCAGACACAGCTAAACCAAGGAGATCAACCATGCCCAGGCTCTGTGGCTTTCCCTCCTGTACTTGACTCTTCTTTGCTTTTTACATTGGCTTTATTCTTCAGATGTGTGTTTGAGGTGAGTAGGACACATAGCCCATGGCAGCCCTAGGCATATATGGGCCTTACAATTCTCAGTCTCATTAAAAGAGAATGCCTCTCCCTAAATATCCACAAAGATCCCGTGGCCTCATTTGGGCCATGGGTTGACCACTGACCTGGTGATTGTGGCTGTATTTTACACCCCTTTCTATAGTAAGAAAGGAAGAGAGAGAAACAAAACTCAGTAGACTCATTATAGCAGTGGGTAAAGGTGGTCCAAGAAATAAAAGACCAGGGGCTGTTAACAGAAGCCAAGGAAGGACAGCAGACAAAAGCACCAGAAGTATGCTAACCACTTTTTTAAACCAATTATTTCTATCTAAAAAATAAGTACAATGATGTCTCTATTCACTTTCATGAAAGTCCAAAGATAAATCAGGAAAACAAATGCTCTGAAAAAACCTTTAGGGAGAGGAAATTTGTTAGATATTTTACAAAATAAATTACATCTCTTCTACTTTGCTATTAAAAGGATAAATTTGCATCAATACTTTGGACAGCAATTTAGCTTTGTCTTGTAAAGCCTAAAATTTTCACTCCTAAGGAGCAGAGACAAGGAACAAGCAGAGACATCAAACACTCCACCTGCTCCCACACTGTTTTCACCTTCTCTCAAGTTAGGTTTGGTTGTGCAGCTGCTTCAGGTGAAAGAAATATGAACAGAAGTTGTATGAGTCAGGGTTTTACATAGAAACAACCAGAAGGAGCTGAGTGTGTGTTTGTATGTGTGTGTCTTTCTAGATATTATGAGACATTGGCCCATGTCATTACCAATCTGAAAGCTGGAAAAATTCAAAGGAAAGATGGTGAGAAGTTCAAAAACCTGAGAGCTGCAGGGCTACTGGTAGATATTTTAGTCTGGATCTAGAAGTTTGGGCACCAGGAGTGCTGAGAACAGGAGATCAAGGCTGCAGCTTCAGTAGCCAGGTAGGCTCCTTCAATCTTCCTTAACTTTTTTGTTCTATTCAGAACCTCAGGAGAATGGATGATGTCCAGCCACACTGAGCCATCTATTCTGCTCAGTCCACCAATTCAAATGCAATGTCTTCTGGAAACACCCACACATATGCATCCAGAAATAATGCTTAATCCAGCATCTAGGCATGCCGGCACCCAGCCATGTTGACACACAAAACTAGCAATCACAAAAGTCACCTGTTGCTTTGTGATGAAGCACAGGGAAACCTCATGTAGTCCTACAGTATTACTCTTCCCTGCCAAAGAGACTGAGTAGAAGCCACATCCCTGAAGACATAGCTACATGACAGTATAAGCCCTGTGGTCTGGTCCCCGATGTCCCACACCAAGACGTGAACCATTGTGTTAAGTCATGTATGGGTAGGATTAGTTTACTACCATAGCACATTCTGTTTATCATGTCTGATATAATCCACAAAAGAAACTTTTGCACATGTACAAGATGATCATAGTAACTACTGCTCATAAGAGTAAAGATATTGAAGCAACAGGAAGGCACATTGATAAGTATGACTTATAAAAAAAAAACCATGCTGTCTTCACACAAGTAGAATTACACAGTAGAATATGTTACCATAAGCAACATCATGTATGACTCTTAACAACATAATACCAAGTAAAAAAAATAAAGCCTTGGAGACTACAGGCCATTTGAAAGTTTAAAAATAAGCAAAGGTATTATTTTTACTTATTATTTATACTTATTTATTTATTATTTAAGTATACAGATATATGTGATTCTTTTTTATTTTAGACAAGAAAATTACAACCACATATATGTAAATATACTTACCAGTAATGTTCTAGATTTGGGATTGGGTAGTTGGCTCAAGGGTATCATAAATACATAAAACATAAAAGTACTAGGCAATGATCTAATAATGATAGTATGACAATGAAGCAAGGATTATGATTAACCTTATTTTATGTAACTGAGGTCTAAATAAATATGTATTAATAATAATGGAGATGTTAGTAATAGCAGGTATAAAACCTTGACTGAGACGTCCTTGAAGCCTATCTTTGGCCAAAAAATCTCCTACAAAAGTTTTGCCCTTGTTTCCTGATATGGAGCCCTGCTGCCCCAGACTTTGTGGTGTCTTTTCTTCATTTTCTCTCCAGTCTCCTTCCCTGGTCAAACACAGTTCCAAAAGCAGCGTGCACTCTCTATATAATTTATCTCCTTTTCTCTGCTCTCTAAATACTTTCTTGGGTAATATCAACAATGAATATGGCTTCAACATTCACAATAAACTGATAAACCCCTAAATTTACACATTTTTTTCCTTAGCAACAGAATAGTAACTCTAACTTTTCACTTGCCATCTATACTTGGCTGTCTGACAGATACCTTTAACTCAAACACACAATGTCCTCTTCTTAACTTTCACCCAAAATTCATCCTTCCCCCTATTTCCCTCTCTTGGATTAATGCTACCACTAGTTACCCAGCTTCCAGAACTATGGACCTGGAGTTAACTCTAAACAATTTCCTATCTTTGGATGCCTAGGAGAATACTGTTACCTTTCCCATGGAACTCCAGCAGCAGTGACCAGGGGGAAATGAATAACCAACAAAGAAGATAACAAAGACTGTTCTAGAAGACATCCCCAAATGATTGAAGTATATTTTAAAGGCACCAGGACATATGCTGTAAGGTAGCACTATGAACCAGAGAAATTTAAGTTACTTGATTTTACCTATAAACTAGCAAGTCCCAGATACAATCAGATTACATAGTTTTTTTTTTCCTTCTGTATTGTAAATCTCCAGAAATTATGAACTATGCTTTATTAATCCTGGATTTCTCAGTACCTATCATGTTATCCAACAAATAGCACATAGTTAATGCTATTTAGTATTTAATGAATAAATTCACATAAAGTAGAACTTTTCCAGAACTATTTGTTTCTCTGATAAGGAAAGTTGGTGGCACAGTGAGCCTTCCACAGAGCCCGGTTCCTAGAGGGAGCCAGTGCTCAGGCAGCCCAGGGAGAGACGCGGTTCAGACAAGGCCTTCCCATTGCTGGTGAGTGAGTCACGTCGCCTTGCACTTGGTACATTTTCTAGGTCCTCATAAGCAGACAAACAGTGGAAGAAAAAAGGGGAGAGGCAAAAGGTCAGGAACAAATAGTTGGCTATGTTTCAGAGCATTTGCCTCAAAGGGGTAAGCAACGAAACTCATAATTTTGCTTTTGTTTTTCTGAAGCATAAACAAATAATATCATGGAAAGAAGCACAACGCTTTCATAGAATGTAAGTGGAATAAAATAAAGAAGATGTTATTTCTACTAGCATAAATATTTACCAATCTGGTTAAACTTTACAGAATCATGATAAATGGTTTTTTGGTTACAGCCAAGGGAGCCCTGCATATGCTTTGCAAGCTATCCACTGGCAACTCGTTATTTCCTTCCTGTTATAATTTTAATGTTGTTTTTTCCAGAACATTTCCATTCATTTACCTTGCAGGAGTCCACATTTCTGTTAGGTTATTTCTCTTAAATTCTAAGAATGAATGTCAAATGTAGGTTATTTCTCTTACATTCTAAGAACCAATGTCAGATGTTCACGAGGGTGACACTTACAAAGCCACCAGTGGAATATAATGAGGCCTAAAGTCAATAAATAAATAATGTTGACCTGAAAGGAACAGTGAAAGCACAACTTCTACCCTCAAGTAACTACTGGCTGATAACTGCCTTGTGAAATAGCATGAAAAGAACACTGTGCCCATGGCAACCCAGCAGCTGAGCTCTGGGGGTGATTTTTGTGTGTGGTTTGGGAGGAGGGGCGCATTCACATGTCTGCCATAGTTAATAATCACTTCTAAATCTGGTATTTCCTGATAATACTACAAGCTTATAAAACAGCTTTCATCTGAGGACCTTTAAAACTGAGCAAGTATTATCAGCATTTGAAAGATAAAGAAGCCCCCAAAGATTATGCAATTTGCCCAAGGTCACAAAGGAAAAGCCTGCTGAAGCAAAAACACAATTCAAGGTAACTAACTCCTAGTTTGTTGTTCTAATTATTAGACATCCCTCTCCTGTGTTGGACTTGAAACTTTGCCTTTGGTTCTCAAAACCTTCAATGGATCACTGAAGTCCAGGAAATGGTCCCAAGGGGCCGCTCTGCTTAATTGAACATCTTGCAACTGACAGGATTCTGTTATTAGTCTCATTAATTAGTTTAAAGTATTTATCACAAAAGCAATTCTTGAGACACATGAAAATTAAGGATTTCCCCTTTATTTTATAACCTCACAAATTAAGATGTGAGAAACAAATTATAATTGAAATGAATGTATCACATTTTCATTTATAACTCAAAAGAAAATAGTCTTAATTGTATTAGATTAGGTGCATAGGCCCCTGCAGGACTCTCTTTGTGTCACAGACAGTATTTTGAATTAAGTAGCATAAAAATGATAGGAATTAATTATGTAAAAAAATTCAAAATTACTAAGCAATGAGGTCTAGGACACTTCCCTTTCATCTTGGTGTGGCTGCACTTAACCCAGATGACCTTTCCTCTCCACCTCTCTTTCGCCAGTGTATTCACTCTCAGAGGTAACACTCCCAACTCAGGAACTACTTCTGTCCTGAATTTTTGCCTGCCCAGTCTCCACCCTCTGCTCTGCCCCATCCCAGACTGGAATACAGCCACCATTCATGCTCCCACTACTCTCCCAGCCACCCATTTTCCCGTTGTTTGATGGTCTCTCTTGTATATTAGACTGGCATTGGAGGGCGGTGTTTCAAATTTCCTGTGATCTATCTTAACACACTGAAGAGTTTCAGAAAACTGCCCAATACTGGAAAATACGTTTTCCTATTTGAGCTCCAACAGGTAAAGAGATAAGAAGCTAACACTTTCGTCCTTAGAACAAAGAGAAAGCTGAACAAAATGAAAACCAATGACTTTTCTTGGACCTACCAGAGAATTGAAGATGTAGGGAAAACCATTATCCTCAAATCTGGGGAAATAGGTAAATCCAGAGAACCACATCTGAGATCTGCTTTCCTGGAGCAGAATCCTCCAGAGAGCTACAAACTGGCAGGGGCAGGTTAATGACAATTTTGATAACTTGCTGGAGGCTGAGAATGGACTAGTGTGAGAATGAGAAACTCCTGGGCCCCCCAATTTAGGGAACCCCCACACTTCCATAGTTTTTATTTATCCGAGGAACCCTGCCAAACTCTTCCTTGGTAAAAAGCCAAGGACAATTTTCCTGTGGTTCTGGCAGAGGTAAGGCAAAGTCATCATGTGAAATGCCCAGAGCTTTCTCCATGATAAAGGCCCACTCTGGGAGAAGAGTCCTTACCATAGAATTCTTCCAGCTGAGGATGGGCATTTCTCTAATTCCGGACCCTCCAAGCTTTCTGGTCATACATAAGGGGTAAAAATAAAACTAAGAAGATAGTCTTTGAAGATTATAGCCTAGGCCCACTAAAAAACAAATTTAGTCATAAGATTGTAAAATCCTTTCCTTGCCCACATCCTTTTTGCCACACCAACAGCACACCAGGACCATAGCGGTGGCTTACAGCTGATGGGCTGCAAAATGCATACTCTATCCAAACAGAAACTAAGGAAGACCAAAGTCAATGGGAAAGAGAAAAACAAGTGTTGCTGGACCAAGAAGTCTGTCTGCCTGTCACCCAAGCTAATCAAAGGAGGAGCAAATGAGAGATCAGCAGTTCCACTTTTATTTATAGAAAAGCCCGCAATTCTGGAGAACAGTGAGGGTGTTTCCTCAAAGAGCTGTTCTGCCCTCCTGTTTTCCTGTGTTCGTTTGTACTCTCATAATAAAAGGCAGCAACAGCAGTGTTGTCAACTATCACAGTATACATTAAACTGATTCCTTCTAGATTACAAGGTTACACACTACCCCCTTATCTTAAAGTGGTTGTATCTTCAAAGCATCCCTACTGTAGACTAAATTCATAGTCAGTCACTACTTTACTAAGGACATTTTTAAGTGCCCTTTGTGTACTGGATCCTTGACTGCCACCAAGGTCCGTGGAACATCCAGTTTCCTTACTTTATAACAGAAGGCCTTGGGTGTAAATAAACAACTCCAGATGGTAGCACACGGCCTCATCGGGTCCCTCCAGGGTCTGTCCAACAAAGCCCTGTGAGTAATGGCTATGTAGAACAACAGTGGCCGCCATCACAAGGACAATCAGAGAATGTGAAACCCGTGATGCCTGCAGCTGCAGGAAACATCAGACACAGCTCAACCCTCACAGGATAATAGGAACCTCCACATTAAAGGCCCCTCACCTCAGTCCCTACTGCTCAATATAAAATGTTTGATTTTCAACAACAACAACAAAAAAAAAAAAAAAAACTAGAAAAGATGCCAAAAGACATGAAAAACACAGTCTGAAAATATAAAGCAAACACTAGAACCAGAGTCAGACACAACACATATTTTGGGTTTTTTTTGGTTTTTTTTTATAATTGTATTGAATCATAATTGTGTACATAGGTGCAATCATAGGGCATGATGTGCTTCATATACATTCAGAAATATTTTGATTATACTGTTACAGATAGCCTTCATGGCATTTTCTTGATCACTATATAAAGACATTGATACTCTACCTTTAATAAGTTTCACCAGTACCCTGACAACACATATTTTTGAACCAAAACACGGAGAATTTGTAGTGACAATGATCCATAAGTTAAGGAGTCTGATGAGAAAAGGAGACAATGTGCAGGAACAGCTGGGTATTGTGAGCAGAAATATGGAAACTCCAAGAAAGTATCAAAAGGAAATTAAAAATCAACATCACTACAAATGAAGAATGCCTTTAAAGAGCTCATCAGTAGACAGGACACAGCCACGGTAAGAATCAGTGAGTGTGAAGGTACATAAACTTTCCAAACTTAAAGACAGAGACAAAATAATTTTTAAACCAATAGAAGATCCAAAAACTATGGGATAATTTCAGGTGGTGCCTGTGGCTCAAAGGAGTAGGGCACCAGCCCCATATGCTGCTGGTGGCGGGTTCAAACACAACTCCCAACCCCCAGCCAAAAACTGCAAAAAAAAAACTACGGGATAATTTCAAAAAGTATAGGTATGTGTAATTGGAATACCACAAGTAAAATAGAAAGAGAACAAAGCAAAAAAAAATTAGAAGTTATTATGTGTAACCCCCATTTCCTATGCCTAGGTCAATTTCATGTGAATTTCCTAGGCCTCAATTCCATGAATGGACTGTGTCCATTCATTGATACATTCATTCACCTTGCCCCCAGCGGAAGGGACTGTGTTCATTC
>CAUYON010131303.1:0-15469 GCA_963573935.1 Arctocebus calabarensis | reverse complement strand
AGAGAAACGGAGAGAGCTTCTCTCTCCCCACTAGAATTTTCTCCCTCTAACAGATGCCTTAATGTTTTCTGTATTCTTTTCTTTCTTTTCTGTGAATAAATTCTGTCTTACAAAAATTAAAAAAAAAAAAAAAAAAAAAAGCTGTACTTCTACCAAAAGGGCTTTTTCATCCATCTTTTTCAGCTCCCACAACAGCTGAGAACCCAAATGTAATGCTTCCTGGTACCTCTTGGTATCAAAGTACAAAGACACCAGTCTTGCCTCCAAAGCTTGGCATAAGAAAGTCCTTTTCTCTGATTTGGCCCATTCAATGCACTCTAAACACAACTCAACCTCCTGCCCTGTAGCTGCTTCCATATCAAGAAACAGATCAAGAAGAGATCGGACCAGACGGGCTGCTTTAGCCTTGCTGATGGAATTCAAGAAGGGTCGTACATACTTCAGGAGTCCTCCAAGCTCTGCAGCTTGTCCAGTCTTTGCCAGAAGAGACCCCAGTTCCAGGATGCTCTGCTCTTTGACCTGCACTGCCTCCTCGTCATTTTCTTGAATGTCAAGATTCACGTTGGAGTGGAGGATGTCGAAGGAGGACTCCCGGTCAGTGCTGAGTAGAGACTGGGCTCTCTGGAACTCCACCACCGCCGCCGCCGCCATCTTACCGCTCTCACCTCAATATGTTTTTAATTAAATATACTCATCTTGCCCAATACATGGTGGTGGTTGTTTGTTTTTTTAACTTAATCATTTGGCAGTGAGGAGAAATTATGGATGATAAAATATCCAAGCCTGCAAGTAGCTGATGATGGTTTTACCTCTAATGTGAAGTATATCTTTTACATGTTACTATCATTTGAAATTTTTATCCTTAGTACTTTGGAAAGAGAATTAAAATCTCTCTGCTAATCTCAAGTCTTTCAGAGGCTGAAAAACAGACTCTAAAATTATCAGAAAATCTTATGATTTTTCTAAGTATGGCATTGAAATATAAAAATAGCATTAGATTTCATTCACAATTTTCTCTTCACCTTTTCTGTCTTCATGTATTATTATCCTGCACTGTTGCCACCTGGTAACTACTTAACTTTTTCTAGTTTATGTTCTACAATATGTCTCCATATGAACAATTTAATCTTCATAAATCTCAGCTTTGATCATGTATTTTTGCTACTTAAATTCTTTACAGTCTTCAAATGTCTGCAGAAGGAAACCAAAACTGGCCCTAGCTAATGCAGCCAGCTTTTATTTCTGCTTCCTATTTACTAACAGTGCATAGACACTGTCCTAATTCCTAGAGAAGTGCTTCTGAAACTTTAATGCACATGCAAGTTACTTGCTATGATTCAGATTCAAATTTAGTATATCTGAGGTTGGTACCCAGTTTCCTACTGGTCTAATAAGTTCTCAGGTGTCACTGAAAAAGCTAGTCCAAGAGTCACACTTTGAGTAGCAAGGCCCTGACAATATTATACCCTTCTATACACACTTGTCACATTTCACTGTTATGTGTTTAATGTCTCTCTTTTCTCTCACTGGAGAATAAGTTGCAAAGGACCATATTGGTTTTGTCTGTTTCCCTGTTAAATCACTGGGCACTTAAGTCTGATGTTCTTAGTACTCTGGCTTTGGACATGACCTAATTTACCCATTCCCCTCATGCCTTAGGCCGTGAACTGAACACAGAGAGAAGGAATGACCTCTCCAGAGTGAAACTATGGGTTAGTGGCAGAGTTTTCAATAATGTGTTTGAAATAAATGCCTACTCTGGCACAAACTTCAAGGAACGATCTCAAGACATGTAGCACATTATAGCCATTGCTTAGAATGAGCAGAGGATTGGTTCCAGGATCCAGGATGCTCAAACTCCGTATATAAAATAGCATAGTATTTGCATATAACCTCCATACGTTCTCCTAAATTCTTTAAATTATCTCTAGATTACTTATAATACTTAAAACAATGTAAATGTTATGTAAATAGGTATCATACTATAGTTTGTATTTGTATTATTTTTATTTTTTTAGTTTTTAAAATTTTGAATATTTCCAATCTGCAATTGGTGCTGACTAAAGGAGGGCGGACAGAATTCAGAACTGGCCCCCAGGTATTGAACACTCAAGGTAGAAATCCCATTGCAAGCCCTTTGGCAAATTGTAAATGCCTGAAAGAAGACAAGAAATCCCTCAGGGGACTTTCTCAGAGCCCGGGGAAGCTCTACAATTAGACTGACAGTTTATAAGATAACTAGAGTATAGCCAATTGAGATTGACCTGATTCTTCCTTTTCAATTAACTTAATTTTATGCATTAGGTAATTAATTGAATGACTTAGTGATTGCTGATGCTTTCTCTAGCTCCATCCAGAAATGAAAATAAGTTACATCAGAAACATAGGTGGGTGAGGAAGAGGAGAAATTAGGGAACAATTAGGAAACAGGCCATGATGGGAGTCTGCACAAAACTCATGCAGTAAAATAAAAATTACTATGGTCTTTTATTTCTGAGGAATGCATCTGTGTGACTAGGAAGAGGGAGAGACTGGGAATGTCCCCAAATAGCTACTAGGAACAGACTACAGTCTCGCAGCTTTGATACTATTGACATTTGGGGCAAGATAATTCTTTATTGCTGGAGCTGTTGTGTGTGTTATAGGATGTTTGGCAGCATCATTGGCCTCTGCCCACTACTCCTCCTTTACCCAACTCATAACATCCCCAAATATCTCTAGATGTTGACAAATGTCCCCTTGGGGGAGAAAATCATCCCCAGTTGAGAGCAACTGGACTAGACTATTGGTCAGGTTAACCACTGGTCTACAGGGCTGCTGCATGCAACTACACAAGTCATGTAGTGTCAATTCCACTGAGTACCAGTCTCATAGACTTTAATAATGTTGTGACAACTTATTTCATATTCTGGTAATATCTGAAACCCAGGGCTTTGGTTAATGATGAACCAAAAAGGTTAATGATGAACCTTTGTAGGCTAAGATCACTTTCTTTTCCATTTAAATACAGTGTAAATAACTGGCAAAAGCTATAGCCCATCAGAATATCTGGTAAATTTAACTTCCTAAGGACGATTTATCCACTGGTTTCACCTTGATCTCCACCAATGTCCTTGTCTTTCACTCACCTCAGCCTATCCTTTATTACAGTACCTAAGTTTATGGGCCATATGGACATTATTACAGTCCTTACCCTTATAGATTTTATGGACCTTCTTCCAAAATCTAAACCTTTATGAGTGCTAACATAACAGTAAAAGTAAATGCTTACTGGAGCATATCAAATTTCAGATATTTGCATTTGGAGTGCTGGTATAATGTAAGTATTCCAAAATCTGAAAAGAAAATCTGAAATTTAAAATACTTCTTGTTGGGCGGCTCCTGTGGCTCAGCGAGTAGGGCGCCGGCCCCATATACCGAAGGTGCCGGGTTCAAGCCCAGCCTCGGCCGAACTGCAAAACAAAAAAATAGCCGGGCGCTGTGGCGGGCGCCTGTAGTCCCAGCTACTAGGGAGGCTGAGGCAAGGGAATCGTTTAAACCCAAGAGCTGGAGGTTGCCGTGAGCAGTGTGACGCCACGGCACTCTACCCAGGGCGATAAAGTGAGACTCTGTCTCTACAAAAAAAAAATAATAATAAGTGCAGTGGTATTCACTAAACTGAGGGACATTCCACAAGTTGCCCTCCAACTGAAATAACTAAGTTCTTACAGAGCTATAATTTTGGGACAAATATAGAGGAGAAAGATGGAAGGGGAGGTGCCTCCATGTCCCAATACCTAGGATTGATCAGATCTGATGCTTCTACCTCAGACTGTTTATTAAAGAATTTTAATAGTCTGAGCAACAGATGATACTAAAAATGTCAAGTTTGAATGGAAAAACTACACAATGCATTTATTTTGGGAAAAGCACCATCATTAAAGTTTCAATGAATATATACCAGGAAAAGAATGACTGAACAAAGACGACACTAAGACTACTGTGCTAGGTAAAACTGCTAATAAGATATTCAATGCCTACGTTAATTAGACATGAAAATAACAATAGCTAGGAGGCATCACACTATCTGATTTTAAAACGTAGTACAAAGCTTTAGTAACCAAACAGCATGGTACTGGCAGCAGAAAGCCAGACCAAAGAAACAAAGTAGAGAATATAGAAATAAATTCATCTATTTATAGACAACTGATTTTCAACAAAGGCACCAAGAGGATTCAGGGTCCTCAAAAAACTAAAATTAGGTCTAACATATGATCCAGCAATTCCACTACTGGGTATATACCCAAAGGTAAGGAAATCAGCATATTGAAGAGATACCTGCTCACAGGTCCATGTTTATTGCAGTGCTATTCATAATAGCAAAGATACAGAATCAATCTAAGTGTCTATAAATAGATAAATAAAGAAAATGTGATGTATGTACACAATGAAATGCCATTTTTATGTCCGCATGAAATGCCATTCAGCCATAAAAAAAAAAAAAATCCTATCATTTGCAGCAACATAGTTGGAGGTGCAGGGTAACTGTATGTTAAGTAAAACAAGCCAGGCACAGAAAGACAAACATTACAAGTTCTCACGTATATGGAAGAGCTAAAATAGTTGATCTCACAAAGGTAAAGAGAAGAATGATTGTTACCAGAGGTCGGGAGGAAGGTGGGAAGGGGATGAAAAGCAGTAGGCTAATGGGTACAGGTACAGATAACAGAAATAAGGAATAAGTTTTAGTGTTCCACAGCACAGTTGGGTGAATACAGTTAATAACATTGTATATTTCAAAACATCTGGAAGAGAAGATATGAAATGTTCCCAATTTAAAAAAATGATACATGTCTGAAGTAATGGATACCCTATTTATCCTAACTTGATCATTATACATTGTGTGCATATAACAAAATATCACATGTGCCCCATAAATACTATGCATGAACAATTATTATATATCAATAAAAGAATAACTTTTTTAAAACTTTGAGACAGATACTGTGCAGAAATACCTTGCATATATTATCTAACAGCCAAATTGGTATTTAGTTTAAATTATCCTGTCACATACTTCTGTAGTGTCACACTCCTTGTTACCGGCTCTGACCCATTCATCTGTGGCATTTTATTCTCACTGATCTTATAATACAAGGTAAAAAGTCACATACATAATTAATTTCCTGTTATACAGCAGCTTTCAGTTCAAGTTACAGAATCCTTAAGATTTAGTTAAACCAAAAAAAAAAAAAAAACAGGGGGGTAATCTGTTGCACACTCAAGAGATGTTTCACAGCCCATGGAGGAAGTGCCCTTCCCAGGGACTAGAACAAGGAGAAGATTCTCATGAACTGAGATCATTCTCTCAGCATTATCTGTTTCTCTCTGCACACTTGCTGCATTCTTTTCTATGCTTCTCTGCATATTTTGCTGCTCTTTTCCCAGTTTTCACAATTTCTCAGGTCATATTCTCAATCAGAGGCAGCATAGAATCTCTGCCCTAAATTGAGTCAAACATCTAACCCAGAAGCAATCTGCATTATCTAGGGAGGTAGGGCCTACCACTAACAAATCCTGGGTGCTTTTAGAGATTGAAAGGTAATGGATAGGAAGACCTAGACAAAGATCCTCAGTAAAGATATGTGCTATCTCCTCCATCTTTACAAGCCAATAGGCTCCTAGAAGATGATCTCTCCTATAGAAGCCACCAAAAAAATCCAGGCAGGCAATTCTAGCTAACAAAAGACATCATCTTGGGATCTGCCTCAATTCCTTTACAACTTCAACAAAATATGACCTTGATTAATGTCTACACAGCAATAGGTCCTTAACCTCCGAAGGACAGAAACTATTTGTAGTGGGGTCAGATGAGGCTGAGAGTCATATTCTTCCTTCTAGGAAAAAGAATACCTGACTTGGCGCCTGTAGCTCAGCAGCTAGGGTGCCAGCCACATACACTGGAGCTGGCGAGTTCAAATGCAGCCTGGGCCTGCCAAACAACAATGACAACTATAACCAAAAAATAGCTGGGCATTGTGGCAGGCACCTGTATTCCCAGCTACTTGCAGGGGGCTGAGGCAAGAGAATGGCTTAAGCCCAAGAGTTTGAGGTTGCTGTGAGCTGTGATACCACGACACTCTACCCAGGGTGACATAATGAGACTCTGTCTCACAAAAAAAAAAAAGAAAAAGAAAGAAAGAAAAAGAATACCTGTAAGCATAAGGCATGTTCATTCATGTTATTATCTAACAGAATGACTTTTTTTTTTGAGACAGAGCCTCAAGCTGTCACCCTAGATAGAGAGCCGTGGCATCATAGCTCACAGCAACCTCCAATTCCTGGGCTCAAGCAATTCTCCTGCCTCTGCCTCCCAAGTAGCTGGGATTACACAATGCCTGGCTATTTTTCGCAGCCATCATTTGTTGTTTGGCAGGCCCAGGCTGGATTTGAATCCGCCAGCTCAGGTGTACGTGGCTGGTGCCTTAGCCCATTGAGCCACAGGTGACCAGCCTCTTGTTTAAAGATACATAATTACCACATTGTAACCCTCAAAGAGGGATCACTCAAACTGGCAACTCATCAGAATATGTTAGGGAGATTTTAGAAACTATAAATTTCCAAGCACTGTGTCTTTGAAACTTACTCATTTTTTTTTTAAACTTCTAGATGATTCTGGTGCACATACAGGTTGGAAAAGACAGATGTGGTAAAGAAAAAGCTTGAGTATTGTTTCCAATTAAGGAGCCAGGGAATAGGAGAACAGGATCCACAGAGGAGTGCCCAAAGGGAGAGACAGGACACAGATGATCAGGTAGCCTGAGAAGACTCCACTTGAGAAAAGGTAACACCCACATTTGTGTTCACTGAGACCATGCAAGTATGTCAAGGTTGCTACAAACACAACTAACCGGAAATGGCTGATGCGTGGGGTGATGCTGTAGAAGGATGGGGGACATGACGACTAGAGTGATAGCCAGAAGTTAGACATAAAAATTGTATCTTTGCTCCAAGGAGAATTGTATTGTGTCTGATTAACAGAATGGTTTAGTACAGTATATACATTCAGAGCTCACTCTCTTGTATACTACAAACATAAGAAAAGAGAAATGGAAAGTTACCTAATAGAAAGTGGAAGCATCACCCATTGCATGTTATTGGTCATAAGACAGCACCAAATGATAGAACGGGGTGTGTGTTCGGAGGAGGAAAGGCACCACAGACACAAGAGAAAGAATCACTAGCTCAGAATGAGAATTCCAACTTACCATAAGAATAAACCAGCCTAATTTGGACCTTGGGCCCTACTTACTGATTTCTCCCAGGTGTGCGTATGTTCTGTAGAGGAGGAGGGGATCAAGGAAGAACAACCATTAAGACCCAGGCTACCTTTTACTAAAGAGAACCCTTCCCTTGCATTCTGCATGCTGACAGCAGACAGGACCTCTCGTGGCAGTATAGTTCACACAAGTGCTGCCACCCAAACCTGATACGCACAACCAGAATCCTTACTCTTAGCCTATGGACACGTGACTGCTACCAGGCCTGGAAAGAGAAATGGGAGAGAGAAAGAAAGATAAGCTAAGGGAAAAGATTGTCTGCAATTATATATACCTATAATCAGAAATTTATGCTGATTGTTAACAAAGTTTTTAGTTTAAAATGTAAATTTATGCTTTGCTCCAGCCTCACTTTTCAGGGTAAAAGTATGGCCAATACACATAACACTATTTAGAGAATGAGAATCTGATTTCACTACTTGCTACAGATGTTTTTGTGAATGTTTTTCTGTTCCCAACATTCATATATTGAAACTTTTTTTAAAGACAGTCTCACTCTGTCGCTGTGGGTAGAGTGTTGTGGCATCATCGTAGCTCCTAGCAATTTCAAACTCTTTCTTGGCCTTAAATGGTCCTCTTGCCTCAGCCTCTCAAATAACTGGGCACATACTGAAACCTAATCCCCAATGTAATGGAATTTGCAGGTGAAGCCCTTGGGAGTGATTAGGTCACAGTGTGGAGTCTTCATGAATGGGGTTAAGAACACATGTGAGACAGTCCACCGAGTTCCCTTGTCCCTCCCCTTGTACTATATGAGAACACAACAAGACGACAGCCATTTGTAGGCCAGGAACCAGGTCCTCACCAACCTTAATCTAACAGTACTTTGATTTTAAACTTTCCAGACCTCCAGAACTATGAGAAATTTCTGTTGTTTATAAGCGAACTCATCCATGGTATTCTGTTGTAGCAGCCCAAATGGACTAAGACACTATCCTGGATCTTTTTAATTCAAGAGCCCAGGTGCAGTATAAGCACAAATTCTTGTCTTTGTAAATTATGGAATCGTTCCAATGGAGTTACATAATCTCACCTTCATGACAACATCCACATGATTAACCAACTGGCTCAATACCAACATCACATTTGGACAAAGCCCTTTTCCATTTTCAATCCTACTACCTTATTTCCATTTTACTCTGGAAGAAGTTAAGATGTCCTACTCAACAAAGTAGACTAAGCCAAACAGAGCCAACTTCTCCCTCTACACTACCCCCTCTACTGAACATCACTTTCTCAATGACACATTAGGCAAAGCTAGAAGGCCCTGGAGTTGCCACTGGTGAGTCAACATAAAGTTAAACCATACGATCTCCCCGTGCAAATTTTATCCAATAAATGTTAAGACATCGTTAAAGCTGTCCTTTAGAATCTCTTTTCTCCTCTTTCTATTCTCTTTTCCATAGATCCAAGTATCACTCAGGTTACAGATGACTAAATTTTTTATGTATACTTCCACCTTTCTTGAACCCCAGAGAGGAATTTACCTGGTTGGCCTGAAGACATCTCAACAGTATGTGTGTACATGCCTGTATCCATCTCCCAGTGAGTACCGTTTCCTCTCCTCATCTCTGCTGGGAAGGAGTTCTTCAGTATTTTGTCCCTTCCTTACTTTAACCCAGTACTAGAGATTCTCCCATCTGTTTTGTTCTCTATATTCCTACTGCCATTCTCTATCCTAAATCAAATCCTCATTTTCTGTCAACTGAGTTATTACCATAATCTTTTATATCTCAGAGGAATGTTAGAACCACATTACTCTATCATGAATCCTAACTCAACAGCTTATTTACAACAGTTTCCTCTTCTACAAAACATGGATGAGAGAACTATACCTACACTCAAAGGGTCAGTGCAGTAATTAAAAGTTAATACACATAATGGATAAAAACCAACGTTAGACATAATAAAACACTCAAATATTAGCACTGTTACCATCTTCTAGGCTCCAACCTCCTACCCTCTAAGGGGAACTACAAGGACATGAGACTACCACCACTGTTACTGAGAATTTAAGCATATTTAATATAATCACTATGAAATCTTTCCACAAAACTATTTCTTCAATATTAGCTGTCTTGGGTGATCACTTTAGCACCTCATGTTCACTTCCATCATTCAATGTGTTAGTTAGTTAGACACAAATTTCTCAAGGAAGGAAGGGAATGGCTTCATCAGTATTTTTCAGTGTGTTCCCTATGCCTTAAAACAGTACCTGGCACAGAGAAGATACTCAAAACAAATTAACCAACCTCCATCCTTCCTTCCCTTCTTCCTTATCCTTCTTCCCAAAATATTACCTTTGAATTTAAAGACTGAATGACTTTCCCCAACTGATCCATTTTAGAATCAATATTAGCTCTAAAGATTCCTACTTAGTAATACAATGGCTACTCTATGGAGAAAACTGCTGGTGCCCTTTCACAAAAATACTGAACTACATGGGCGGCGCCTGTGGCTCAGAGAGTAGGGCACCAGCCCCATATAATGAAGGTGGTGAGTTCAAACCCAGCCTTGGCGAACTGCAAAAAACAGAAAAATAACCAGGCATTGTGGCGGTGCCTGTAATCCCCACTACTCTGGAAGCTGAGGCAAGAGAATCACCTAAACCCAGGAGTTGGAGGTTGCTGTGAGCTGTGTGACGCTGTGGCACTCTACCAAGGGCGATAAAGTGAGACTCTGTCTCTACAAACAAACAAACAAACAAACAAACAAAAAATACTGAACTACCCCATCAAACAAATTGACCTGGGACATATAGAACATTCCACTCAACTTCAAAAGAAACATTCTTTCCAACTATATTTGGAACACTCACCAATATAGACCATATTCTACAAAGTAACTCATTAAATTTAAAGGTAAATCCTCCCAAATTTTATCATACAGAATACATTTAGGAAACCAATTGATAACAAAATATCTTTTAAAAACCAAATATTCAAAATGTAAACAATATAACTTCTAAATATTTCTCATGTTTCAAAGGAAAAATCACAAGTGAAATTAGAAAATATGTTAAACTGAACAAAAATGAAAAAAAAAAATCATAAGCAATACATGAAAAAAATTTTATCATTAAATGAGAAAAGTCTAAAATCAATAGTTTGAGTTTCCCATCAAGAAACTATAAAAAGTAGTACAAACTCAACATAAGAAGTAGGAAGCAAAGAAAGATGTACTTATAAATCAAAGAAAGAATATGGACAAACAATGGGAAGAACAGAACCAGTGAAACTAAAGCTGCTTCCCGGGCAGGCAGTGGATCAACAAAATGTACAAACCTCTAGCCAAACTGATTACCACACACACACACACACACAAAAGGACACAAATAACCAAGATTAGGAATGAAAGAGAAGACACCACCACATATCCTTCAGGTAGTAAAAGGATAATGAAGGCATATTATAAACTTATCCCTGCAAATTATACAATTCAGCAAAAAACAGACACAAGTGCTTGAAAGACATAAACTACAAAAACTGGCTCAAGAAGAAATAACTGGAAAGAAACTGAATTTGTAGTTGAAAACCTTTCAAAAAGAAAAGTCCAGGCCCAGATGAATTCCACCAAACATTAAGAAGGAAATCATGACAACTGTGGCAGACACACTCCTGTAACACCAAAGCGTCAGACCTTTGTGAAATCCTGGTATGACCCCTCCCTTTGTGTGTGGGTGGAACCTGTGACCTTCTTCTAACCAGCAGAATATGGCAACCGTGATCAAATAGTTATTCCCTTTATTAGGGTATGTTATCTCATAAAGGTGAAGGGATTTTGCAGATGTAATTAAGGTCACAGTCATTTGACTCTGAGTTTCCCAAAAATTAAATTACCCTGGATAGGCCTGACTTAATTAGGTAAAAGCCTTGAAAGAGGACCTATGGCCTTGGTGTCTGAGATTCTACTGGTGTGAAGGAGGAAGCTGTTCCAAGTATACAGTCACATGGAACTGAATCCTGCAAACAATCTCCTGAGCTTGGAGGAGGACCCCCCACACACACCCTCCAGAAAGGAATGTAGACAAGCCAACACCCTGACTGTAGACTTACAAGGTAGGCAGCAGAGGATCCAGCTAAGCCAGGCCCTGACTCCTAACCCCAGAAACTATGAGCTAATAAATGTGTTAAGGTGCTAAATTTGTGGGAATCTATTATACATCAATAAAAAACAAATATACCAATCGTATGCAAACATGTCTAAAAAAAAAAAAAAACAAAAGAAATAGTTTCCAACTCATTTGATAAGCATTACCATGATGATAAAACCAGACAAAGGCCTTTAAAAGCATAAATTAGCCATCTAGTAATTCACCAAAATGACAAACACAAACGGAAAGAGGAAAGGCACCCAATACATGTCCTCTAGGCCTTTTAGAAAACATGGAGTTGTTCCTTTGGCTACATACATGTGAATCTACAAAAAAGGTGATATAGTAGACCACCCAGGGAATGGGTATTGTTCAAAAAGGCATGCCAAACAGATATTACCATGGTAAAACTAGAAGCATCTACAGTGTTACCAAGCATGCTGTTGGCATCATTGTAAACAAACAAGGGCAAGATTCTTGCCAAGAGGATTAATGTTCATATTGCACATGTTAAGCAATCTAAGAGTCAAAATAGCTTCCTAAAATGCATGAAGCAAAGTGATCAGAAAAAGAAGGAAGCCAAAGAGAAAGGTACCTGAGTTCAACAAAAGCGCCAGTCTGCTCCACCCAGAGAAGCACACTTTGTGAGAACCAATGGAAAGGAAGCTGAGCTTCTGGAACGCATTCCCAATGAATTCATGGCATAACAGGCACACAATATAGCACACAGGAGAACCAAGAGAACCTATGGAAGAGGAACATTCCAATATAGGCGCTGGAACCTATTCCCCATGAATTCATGGCATAATAGGTATTAAAAATAAAAGGCTACTGTAAAAAATTAAATAAATAAATAAAATAAAAGTGCAAACATTCCTTTCCTCATGAATGTAAACAGAAACACCTTAAATATTTAGTAAATCCTTCCTACAAGTAATAACCAAAGTGAGCTTATCTGAAGAATGCAAGATTGCTTTAATATTCAAAACTCACTGTTATTCACCATATTAACAGACTTAGAAAAAACACAATCATCTCAGATACACAAAAGGCATTGTTAAAAAAATCCAACATCTATTCAGAAAAAAAATCTCAGCAAAGTAGGAACAGAAGGCAAAATTACTTTCTCAATTTGATAAAGAACATCTACAAAAATCCTATAGCTAGGATTAATGGTAAAAGTCTTTTACTATTTACATACTTAATGGTAAAAGACTAAATACTATTTTGCTCCCAAAAGATTAGGAAAGCAGATCTGCTCTCACTCCTTTCTTTCAAGCTTGTAAGGCCCTAGAACAGTACAAGAAGGCAAAACTAAGAAAACATACAAACACACGCACACAAGCACATATGAAAAAGAACAGATAAGATTATCTTTGCTTGCAGTTAACACAAGCCTGTGCATAGAAAATCTTGAGGACTTCATAAAAATTAAATTTGATAATGTATCCACTAAATTCATTTATTATATTTAATTTAGCTCACATTTCTTTTAGTTTTTGCCTCATTGCACTGGCTAGGACCTTATAATGTTGAAAGATATACAATGGAGAGATGTAACAGGGTCATGGATTGGAAAACTCAACACTGTTACCATGTCAAACTTACAAGGAAATGCAAAGAATTTGAAACTTTTATGGAAATGCAAAGGACCTAAAATACCCAAAACAATTTTGAAAAAGAACAACTTTGTACAACTTACACAAGTGGCGTACGGATAGACCTATAATTCAAAGGAACAGAATAGTGTCTAGAATAAACTCATACATACAGGATAAACTGATTTTTAACAAAGGTATCAAGGTAACTCACTGGGAAAAGAATAGCCTTTTCAATCAATGATGCTAAAACATAGGGAGGGGAGGGGAGGAGAGAGGGGAGTGAAAAGGGGAAAGGGGAGGGGAGAGGGAAGAAAGAAAGAGGGATATAGGGAGAGAGGGAGGGAGGGAAAAAGGAAGGAAGGAAGGAAGGAAAGAAGGAAGGCAGGCAAGCAAGCAGGCAAAGAAACACTTATTAACTCAAATCACAGACAAAAATTACTGCAAAGTAAATCACAAACCTAAAAGTAAAACATAAAACATGTAAGTCCTAGAATACAGGAAAAAATTTTTGTGACCTCTGAGTAAACAACAATTTCTTAGGATTCAAAAAGAAATGGAAGAAAAAAACCTGATCTCACCACAAAAAACAAACATGTGAGGTAAGACATAAGTTAATTAGCTCAATTTAACCATTCTAAAATGTATACATACTTCAAATCATGTTGTACACCACAAATATATTACAATTTTTATTTAGCAATTAAACAAATTTTTTTTAAATAAACAAGTTATACTTAAAAAAATTGATAAGCTGGACTCATCTAACACAAATACAAAATAAAAGACACAAAAAATAAAAAAGGCAAGCCACAGGTAAGAAGGAAATATTTGCAAAACTTTTCCCTAATAAAAGACTTGTACCCAGAACAAAGAATAGTTACATCTTAATAATAAAAAAACAAATGACACAATTTTTAAGTGGGCAAAAATATGTACAGATGTTTTACCAGAGAAGATAGAAAAAATGGGAAATAACACATGAAAAAATGCTCAACATCACTGGTCATTAAGAAAACACAAATCAAAACCCTAATGATTCACTACCCATCCTCCAAACTGGCTATAATTAAAGACAGACAATCCCTAAATTTAGTTAGAGATGGATTTGGAGTAACCAGAACTCTCACACATGGCTGTTGACAATGCAAACATGTTGACATTAAAAATTTCCAATGGCCAGGTGTAGTGGCTCACACTTGTAATCCTAGCACTTTGGGAGGCCAACCTGGGTGGATTGCCTGAGGTCAAGAGTTCGAGACCAGCCTAAGAAAGAGTGAGACTCTGTCTAAAAAATAGCCCAGCGTTCTATAGCCCAGGTGCCTATAGTTCCAGCGACTTGGGAGGCTGAGGCATGCGGATGACTTGAGCCCAGTTTGAGGTTGCTGTGAGCTATGATGACACAATGGCATTCTACCCAAGGCAACAGAATTAGACTCTGTCTTAAAAAAAAAAGACACGAGAGAACTTTCTGGAGTGATGGATATGACCTGTATCCTGATTGTGGGTGGTCACACTACTGTATACATTTGCCAAAACTGATCAAATTGTATACTTTAAATTTTATTGCATGTTATACTTCAATAAAGCTGACTAAAATCAGAAAATAGAAACAATTATTTGCCAAATTCCTGAAGCACCTTTTAGAGTAATTAGTTGGGAGGCCATTAGGTTGAGACACCCTGGGTTCCTACACAAGCCAAAGTGACACCCAAATTGGAGTAAACAGTCAAGTAAAATTTAAGCTTAACTAATCAGAAAACACAAACTAACCAACAGCTAAAGACTCTCTAACCATCAAATATTTTCTGTGTCTTGCTTTCATCCACACCTTATAAAAGTTTCTTGAGTCCTTCTGCTAGAGTCGCAACTGCTTGCAGTTTATAATTTTTTTAAATGCCAAAGTTTATTTTTTAACACACCTTTGCAGATTGTATGAAAACCAATCTGTAAAACTTGTTCACACTTTTCTGCAATCAATAGTTTACCTACTATTATTTTTGAAATGTATGTTATCCTAACTATAACCACATTGATCTAAGGATAATTTAAATTTCTAACACCGCATCTTTAAAAATCCAAACTGCAACAAAAAAAATAGCTGGGCGTTGTGGCAGGCGCCCGTAGTCCCAGCTACTCGGGAGGCTGAGGCAAGAGAATCACCTAAGCCCAAGAGCTGGAGGTTGCTGTGAGCTGTGATGCTACAGCACTCTACCAAGGGTAACAAAGTGAGACTCTCTCTCTAAAAAAAAAAAAAAAATCCATTTTTCAACATCAATTAATTCATACCTGTTCACCTATACCTCAATGTGACACTAGATAAATAGAAGTGTCATTGTCAATCCTCAGTATTCCTGGACTACTGTGAATTTGCCTGCTTGCTAAAATTAGAGAGGTTGAGGGCATTGCTCAAGTCACACAGCTTGTAAGTGGCAGTACTAACTGTGCAACTTGATCAT
>CAUYON010131302.1:0-27995 GCA_963573935.1 Arctocebus calabarensis | reverse complement strand
AAAGGTTTGATTAGAGACATCTGCAGTTATTCTAATATTCTTCCCCTTGTAGGTTATCGATTTCTTGCGTCTGGTTGCTTTCAAAATTTTCTCCTTCATATTTACTTTAGTGAACTTAATTATGATGTGCCTGGGGGATGTGTTGTTCGGGTTGAGTTGTGCTGGGGTTCTGAAACTGTCTGCTATCTGAATTTCAGAATCTCTTGGCATGTCTGGGAAGTTTTCCTTCATAATCTCATGAATAAGGGATTCTGTGTCTTGTGAGGCCGCTTCATCGCTTTTGGGGATCCCTATGAGGTGAATATTGGTTTTCTTCAAGTTATCCAAGAGCTCTCTGAGAGAGTGATCTGTTTTTGCCTTCTATTTCTCTTGCTCTTTGGAGGTTTGAGAGTGTTCAAAAGCTTTGTCTTCCATGTCAGAAATCTTTTCTTCTGCTTGCTCCATTCTGTTACTGAGGGATTCCACTGAATTTCTCAGATTTTTAAGGGCTGCAAGTTCTTATCTTAATGTGTCAAAATCTTTGGTCATTTTGTCTTTAAATTCTTTGAATTCTTGAGACATCTTTTGGGTCATCTTTTGCATTACTGCTTGAAATTCTAATTCCATCTTTTCCTCCATTCCACTGATCTTATTTGCAATCCAGATTCTGAATTCGATTTCAGACATCTCAGCCATTTGCCTATACAGGAGATCTTGGGCTGTGTCTGCCTTGTTGTTACTTGGAGGAGTTGGTCTACTCTGATTATTCGTATTGCCAGAGTTTTTCCGTTGATTCTGCCCCATGGTTGTTTTTCACCATTGCGTCTGGCCCTTCAAATGGGGTGTGCAGGTCCGCGTGGTTGTCTGGGAAGTTTTTGGCCAGCGGTGGGCCTGCAGAGAGGCCTGGTAGTCACCGGTGGTGTCCCTAGAAGAAGGCTGGCCTGTGGAAGCCCTGTGGGTGCCAGGCGGAGGCCCATGCAGTTGCTGGGAGTGACTCTGGCTGGGGGCCTGGCGGTCACGAGCAGAGTCTCTGACAGAAACCAGACCTACAGAAGCCCAGCAAGTGTGGGATGCAGGCCAGGCAGTCGCCAGGGGAATTCCTGGCTAGGGAATTCCTGGCCGTTGCCAGTGGAGTCCCTGGCAGAAGGCTGGCCTGCAGAGGCCCCGTGGGTGACAGGTGGAGGCCTGCGCAATCGCTGGTAGTGTCTTTGACCAGGGGCGGACCTGCGGGGGCCCTCTGGGTGGCAGGTGCTGGCCTGCACAATCGCCGGGGGAGTTGCTGGCCAGGGGCAGACTTGCGGAGGCCTGGCAGTTGTTGGCAGAGTCCGTAGCAGATGGTGGGCCTGCAGAAGTCCAGCAAGCATTAGGGGCATGGCCAGGTGGTCACTGGGGGAGTTCCTTGCCTGGGGTGGGCCTGCAGAGGCCTGGCAGTTGCTGGCAGAGTTTCTAGCAGACAGTGGACCTGCGGAAGCCCTGCAAGCACAGGCGTAGGGCCAGGCAGTTGCCGGGAGTGTTTCTGGCTGTGGGCTGCCCTGCAGAGGCCTGGTGGTTGCAGGCAGAATTCCTGGCAGAAGGCAGGCCTGTGGAAGCCCTGCAAACTCGGGTGCAGAGCTGCACGGTCACCAGGGGATTTACTCGCCAGGGGCACACCTGCAGGGGCCCTGCGGGTGCCAGGCAGAGGCCTGCATGGTCCGGGGGAGTTCCTTGCTGGGGGCAGACCTGCAGAGGCCTGGTGGTCGCTGGCAGAGTCTCTAGCAGACGGCGGATCTGCGGAAGCCCGGCAAGGACAGGCATAGGGCCAGTCAGTTGCCGGGAGCATTTCTCGCTGTGGGCTACCCTGCAGAGGCCTGGCGGTTGCAGGCAGAGTTCCTGGCAGAAGGCAGGCCTGTGGAAGGCCTGCAAGATTGGGCGTGGAGCCACATGGTCGCCAGGGGATTTACTCACCAGGGGTGGACCTGCAGGGGTACTGTGGGTGCCAGGCAGAGGCCTGCATGGTTGCTGGGGGAGTTCCTTGCTGGGGGCAGACCTGCAGAGGCCTGGCAGTTGCTGGCAGATCTCTAGCAGATGGCGGACCTGCTGAAGCCCGGCAAGCACAGCTGTAGGGCCAGGCAGTTGCCGGGAGCGTTTCTGGCTGTGGGCTGCCCTGCAGAGGCCTGGTGGTTGCAGTCAGAGTTCCTGGCAGAAGGCAGACCTGCAGAGGCCCTGCAAGCTCAGGCAGGGAGCTGCACGGTCGCCAGGGGATTTAGTGGCCAGGGGCCAGCCTGCGGGGGCCCTGCGGGTGCCAGGCAGAAGCCTGCGCGGTTTGCCGGGGGAGGAGTTCCTGGTCGGGGGCAGACCTGCGGAGGCCTGGCTGTCGCATCAGAGTATCTAGTAGACAGTAGACCTGCAAAAGCCTGGCAAGCTCGGGGCGCAGGGCCAGGCACTTGCCTGCTGCTTCCCTGGCCAGAGGGGAGGGAGCCTCGCCGCAGCTCTGCCCATAGTTTTTTCCCGGTGGGGCATTTGTTCTGGCAGGCAGGGCTGGGGGGCTGCTCAGGGACCTTCTCCCTCAGTCTCAGCGGGGATTAGGCTTCTGGTTCATCAGGTAAGGGGGGAAGGGTGTACAGTAAATTCAGAATGGTGGGGAAAACTTTAGTTCAGTTTTTCTGCCTAGCCATAGAGTTTTCAGAGTCACACCGGGGTGCTCAGGGGAAGCACACCTCACTTCCCACAGCACTCTTCCATGGGGTGAGACAAGAGGTCCACAGTTCACTGCTTGTCTGTAGAAAACTCCTAGGAGCAAAAGAGGAGAATAAAAAGAAAGGAAACAGAAAAGCAAGAAATTCAGAGCTTTCTTGGGGGAGGAGATGGCACTCTTCCTTTCAGATGAATTTTGTACCTGAAGCATGCTTTCTTGGGGTTGCAGCCAGTCTCAGGAGAGGTGATCCACAGAAATCACTTCTCTCTCTCTGCTGGGCTCCCAGTATTCAGCTTAATTGCATAGTTTCTGGAGGTTATCTTCCCTTTTGGACAGGAGCCTTTTCCGGAAGCTTCCTCCAGGCAGCCATCTTGCTCCACCTCTGCAGCACTTTTTTTAGGATGAGTTCGCAAACTATCTTGTCAGACCTCATCTGATGACAGCGCTGACAGCCATTCTAGAAAGAGTTCTAAAATTGCTTTGAAGAGTGGAGCTAGTTGCTGGTGTCCATGCATCGCTTTCCAACGGGAGTACCCCAAAGGTGACTATAGCGATATTCAGCAATGAGGCATGTATACTTTTTCTAGGATGAGTTTGTGAACTTAATTGTCCAACTTTGTGTATTTGCAGAGTTATGCAACTATCACTATTATCAGTGCATTATTTACCTCCCCCAAAAGAAACCACTTAAACTTTAGCGGTTACTCTCCCCTACCCCCATACCCTAACTCCTGGCAACCACTTATCTACTTTTTGTCTCTAGAGATCTGCCTATTCTGGACATTTCATACAAATGAAATTGTGTAATATATGACGGCATTGTTTTCTAGCAGCCAAATGTCTGAATACAAGTCTTGGAAACACCAGCATTCTTACCAAAACATATTTGAATAAATCTTCAGTTTTATTGCTTAACTAGATTTCATATCCTATGAAGTGGGTGAGACATGAAAGTATAGACATGACGGCACGTTCATCAGCCCATTAGAGGGAAGATGGCAAGTAGGTGCTCTTTTGTTTAGAATTATTAGCATTGCAAGAGGGAGGACTGCTAGGAGAAATGCCTGAGCAAGAGTGAGACCCCAACTCATAAGAAAACAAACAAACAAACAAAAAACAGCTAGGTGCCTTGGCAAATGCCTGTAATTCAGTGGCTCCTGGGGGCTGAGGCAGTGGGATGCCCACAGCTTTAGTCTGAGGTTGCAGTGAGCTATGACACCATTGTACTCTGCTTAGGCCATAGGGTAGGATTGTCTCGACAAAAAAGAAAAAAGAATGTACATTTCAATTATATCTTTAACTCTGTTTTGGTGGTGTTTTGGGAGTTAGACTTATGCTTTATTATAGTATATTCCTAACCCCAGCTGCAGTATGGAAAGTTATCTCTCACACTGTGTTCTATGCACAGAACACTGTCAATAATTGTGTGTGGGCAGTGCCTGCGGCTCAGTGGGTAGGGCCACAGCCCCATATACCAAGGGAGGTGGGTTAAAACTCAGCCCTGGCCAAAGTGCAACAAAAAAATAGCCGGGCGTTGTGGCAGGCCCCTGTAGTCCCAGCTACTTGGGAGGCTGAGGCAAGAGAATTGTCTAAGCCCAGGAGTTGGAGATTGCTGTGAGCTGTGTGACCCATGGCATTCTACCGAGGGCAGTAAAGTGAGACTCTTGTCTCTAAAAAAAAAAAAAATAATAATAAAATAAAAAATAAATAATTGTGTGAGATGATATGGGTAATAAGAATATTTTTGGTAGTTGGGTGCCCATTCCTCAGTGGTTAGGGTGCCGGTCACATCCTCTGGGGCTGGTGGGTTTGAAACTGGCCAGGCCTGCTAAACAACAACAACAAAAATAGCTGGACATTGAAGCAGATGCCTATAGTGCCGGCTACGAGGGAGGCTGAGGCAAGAGAATCACTTGTGCCCAAGAGTTGGAAGTTGCTTTAAGTTATAATGCTATGGCATTCTACTGAGGGTGACAAAGTGAGACTCTGTCTCAAAAAAAAAAAGAATATTTTTGTGTGGTTGGATCTTCTGAATTATCTCCCATGAAAGTCAGTTAGTGTTTATCTTATGTGTGCACTCAAACTTAAATGGAAAATTCTTTATGATCTTAATCGCTATTGGCTAAATTTGGTAATCTGAATGTCTACTCTATGACCCATTCATGTGCTTTTCAAATAGGAAGAAAGAGCCCTCTCAAGATTTTATATTGGTGGCCAGATAGGGAGCACTTAAAAAATTAGCATAGAAATGTTTTGACTATGTTACTTAAGACAGCCTGTCAGTTTGGCAGCTCTGAGCCTGTTATTCCTGTGTCTTCTCTTTCTTCATTTTCATGTTTTGACAAATAAGATTGTACTTTTGACAAGTGATTTGTACTTCATCTAAGAATTTCAAAGTGTTTTTAATTTATTTATTAAACTATCTTATCTGCCTATCTTTGAATAATATATTCCCTAATATAAATGAAGATGGAAAGTGATAGTACTAGAGTTTTTACAATAAAAAAAATTACTGAGCAATAATTATTTTTAATTATCCTGAAAATAATTATTGCTTATCTTTCAGAAGTTTATATTGCTTTCAATTCAACATCTTCTGACTTGGCCTGGGCATAGTACTGACTTAAGGGGAATGGCCTTTTTTGTATCACCTGGGAGAGTATCTTCATAAATGAAGGTATTTATGTGTATCCTTTGGTAAGTAAATAAATGCCATGATGAAAATTTTATTACAAAAGGAAATTCTATGGGCTTGGTACCCCTTGCACAGTGGTTATGGTGCCATCCACATACACTGAGGGTGATGGGTTTGAACCTGGCCCTGGGCCAGCTGAACAACAATGATAAATGCAAAAAAAAAAAAAAAAAGCCAGGTGGCTGTAATCAGAGCTCCTTGGGAGGCTGAGGGAAGAGAATCACTTAGGCCCGAGTTTGAGGTTGCTGTGAGCTATGATGCCATGGCACTCTACTGAGGGCAACATAGTGAGTCTCTGTCTCAAAAAGAAAAAAAAAGGTAAGGGAGGAGAGGCAAGATGGCTGACTGGAGCCAGCTTTCAACAGAAGCTGCCGTCCAGAGGGAAGGATAATGACTAGCAAGTACCCAATAAAGCTGAAGACTAGGAGCTGAGCTGAGAGAGAAGAGTGATAACTGCATATTACCTCTGCTGAAGCAAGCTGCTACTGGAAGAAAGCAAATTTCAGATACAAAATTCATCCCAAAGGAAAAGTGGACATCCCCTCCCCTACAAGACTTTTTCTTTTTTTTTCTCATGTAGGGTTTTTACAGGCAAGTGGTGAACTGAGGACCTCTTGTCTCACCCCATGGGAGAGCGTTTCAGGAAATGGGGACTACTTCTCCAGAGGGACCCATCCTGAGCACTCTCTTGCCAGGCATGAAAGTTGAACTAACGTTTTCTCTGCCATTTTGTACTTCCAGTCCACCCTTCCCCACTTGCTTGACAGTCCAGAAGTCTAACCCCTGCAGAGACCAAAATGTCTGTGGTTCATTGCCAGGTCTGGGCACTGCAAGGGCCACTGCAAAAGCTGCACTGTAACAGTAAGCCCAGCAGTAGTGCAGGCAAAGGCGGGGAGACTGTTGGGCTTGGCTCTGTGAAAGTGCAAACCAGCTGCAGAAGGAGGCATGGGTTGATTTTCCTCTGCATGCCCTATCAGAGCCATGTGTCCCGTGCTCTGCCCAGTCAGAGCCACTTGCCATATGCTCTGCCCTGGCCTAAGCCATGTGCCCCTGTGCTCCACGTGCCTGCCCTGTCAGAGCTGCTAGGCACCCTGCCTTGCCTGAACCATGAGCAATTGTGCTCCACCTAGCCAGAGCTGCTTGCCGTGCACTCTGCCTGCTGGAGCCATCGGCATCCACCCGTCTGGAGCTGCCGGGTACTCCACCCTGCCAGAACTGTGCACCAAGTGCTCTGCCCTTCTGCTGGAGCCATTTGCCTAGTGCTTCTGGAGCCACTGCCACAGCTGCCTCCCTGACCGTGGGAGCCACCTGGGAGCTGAGCAGGGAAACCTTCCACTGAGATTCAGCAACAGTAGAGCGATCCTGCCCGGGTCTAATCTTGGAGAGACACCTGCCCAACTCTGAGAAGTGCCAAGGGAAGCCAAACCTCTCACTATAGGGTGCTGCAGCATGGCTGGGCAAAGGCATGGTGGCTGAGAGAGAAAATCATTTGCTGACTTGTTATCCTTAGGTTCAGACTAAGCTCAGGTAGAACACTCCCCACTTGCCATTGAATACCTAAGGGAGTTAGATCTCAGATCCCCCAGCTGGCTGGTGGCAGAGGATGGTGACCAGGCCAAGGGGGCATTGACTCTCCTTTGACTCTGGCAGGTATAAAGCCCTGGCACATCTGTTCATTGGAGGGAGCAGGACCACAGCCTCATGGGCTTACCAGTGACTGGGTGTGAAAGGTGCAAGGTGGGGAAAGAGATACCAGCTCCTGGGTTCAACTCTGCTACTGGATGGGCCTTTTTGACTCCACAGAGTGCCAAAGTGAGCCACATTTGGGCAGCCAGTAGACCTCTGCTATCTAGTTGCTGGAGACCTTTCGAACTCTCCCACTTGAGAGTTGGTACTTACTGGGTCAATTGGTTTGGAACTCCTAACCTGGGCTAATCACCCAAGGACCCTCTAGGGTTGTACCCTGGTTGTGTGGCAATGGAAAGGGTTGATTTTTCTCTTCCAGTTGTTGCCAGTAGGGGGTGGGATGTCTTAGTTGCTTTTATTTCTCCACAGCTGAGACTTCAACTCAGAGTCACTTATTCACTAGGTTTGGAGAAAGACCAGAGCCACCTAACCCCACCACACCAAGCAGGTCCCCAGAGCCTCAGACTGCAATACTGTTCGAGTCCTTTGTAAAGCTATAGGGGAAAAAGCTACTGTCACCAGTTCCAGATCCTTGGCAAAGGGCTGGTTAACCACAACTCCAGGAGCCGCCAATTCAATTTCACTTTACCTGCCCATCTAGCCAAACAGTGAAAAATAATCATTGGGCAGAATCAGTGGAACACGAATAATGTTTGGCAACACGAATAATCGGACTAGATCAGTTCCCCCAAGGAATGACAAGGCAGACACACCAGAGGATCCCATTCATAAACAAATGGCTGAGATGTCAAAAATTGAGTTCAGAATTTGGATGGCAAATAAGATCAACAGAATGGAGGTAATGATGGAATTAGAATTGCAAGGAGAAATTCAAAAGTTGTCTCAGGAATTCAATGAATTCAAAGACAAATTCACCAAAGATTTTGACATATTGAGGCAAGAACTTGTAGCCCTCAAAGATCTAAGAAATACAGTAGAATCCCTCAGTAACAGAATGGGGCAGGCAGAAGAAAGGATTTCTGATATTAAAGACAAAGCTTTTGAATGCTCCTACATGCTCAAAGAGGAAGAGAAGTAGAGAACAAAAACGGACCATTCCCTGAGAGAATTGTGGGACCACTCCAAAAGAGCAAACATTCGCCTTATAGGAATCCCTGAAGGAGAAGAGGTTGCTTCAAAAGGCCCAGATGCTCTACTCTAAGAGATAATAGAGAAGAACTTCCCAAACATGGCAAGAGATTCTGAAATCCAGATAGCAGATAGTTTCAGAACCCCAGCAATCCAAATAAAACATTTCCTAGACACATTATAATTAACTTTGCCAAAGATAATATGAAGGAGAAAATTCTGCAAGCAGCCAGACATAAGAAAACCATAACCTACAAGGGGAAAAATATTAGAATGACTTTAGATCTCTCTTCTGAAACTTTTCAAGCTAGAAGAGGATGATCATCGACCTTTAACTTCCTAAAACAAAATAACGTTCAACCCAGGATCCTGTATCCAGCTAAACTGAGTTTCATTTATGATAGAGAAATTAAATACTTTAATGACATTCACATGT
Source organism: Arctocebus calabarensis (assembly GCA_963573935.1). NCBI lineage: Eukaryota > Metazoa > Chordata > Mammalia > Primates > Lorisidae > Arctocebus > Arctocebus calabarensis. The sequence continues at coordinate 19,436 of CAUYON010131302.1, read as the reverse complement.
TGAAGAAATTTGCCCTAACTCCACCCCTTCAGGATATTCTCAGACCCATCTTCCACAATGAGAAGCACAATGCTCTAGTACCAAAGTAAACTCACTCAGAGACTTTTGATCAAACCCCAATTTCCACAGTGGCGAAAGGATTAAAAATGTCCACTGGACTTTTGAAAAACTTGATACCCAAAATTCTACCAGGTTTATCAATATTCTCAATTAATGTGAATGGCTTAAGGTGTCCACTAAATAGGCACAGGTTGGCTGACTGGATACAAAAACTCAGGCCAGATATCTGCTGCATACAAGAATCTCATCTTACCTTAAAAGATAAATATAGACTCAGGGTGAAGGGATGGTCATCTATATTTCAGGCAAATGGAAATCAGGAAAAAGCAGATGTTGCAATTTTATTCACAGATACAATAGACTTTAAACCAACAAAAGTAAGGAAAGATAAAGATGGTCACTTCATATTTGTTAAGGGCAACACTCAACATTGATGAGATTTCAATTATTAACATTTATGCACCCAACCAGAATGCATCTCAAATTATAAGAGAGTCTCTAACAGATATGAGCAACTTGATTTCCTCCAGCACCAAAAAAGTCAGAGATTTTAATACTCCTTTGGCAGTGTTACATAGATCCTCCAATAAGAAGCTAAGCAAAGAAATTTTAGGTTTAAATATAACCATTCTCGAATTGGATTTAACAGACATCTACAGAACATTTCATCCTAACAAAACTGAATACACATTCTTCTCTTCAGCCCATGGAACATACTCCAAAATCAATCACATCTTAGGTCACAAGTCTAACCACAGCAAATTTAAAAGAATAGAAATTATTCCTTGCATCTTCTTGGACCATCATGGAATAAAAGTTAAACTCAGTAACAACAGGAATCTGCATACTCATAAAAAATCATGGAAACTAAATAACCTCATGCTGAATGATAGCTGGGTCATAGATGAGATTAAGAAGGAAATTACCAATTTTTAGAACAAAACTATAATGAAGACACAAATTATCAGAACCTCTGAGATACCGCAAAGGCAGTCCTAAGAGGGAAATTTACAGTGTTGCAAGCCTTCTTCAAAAAAAAAAAACAGAAAGAGAGGAAGTCAACAACTTAATAGGAACTGGGAAAGGAAGAACATTCCAACCCCAAATGCGAGAGAATAAAAGAAATAACTAAAATTAGAGCAGAATTAAATGAAATTAAAAACAAAGGGATTATACAACAGATCAATAAATCAAAAAGTTGATTTTTTGAAAAGTTCAATAAAATAGATAATTCCTTGGCTTACCTAACCAGAGTTAAAAGAGTAAAACCCCTAATTTCATCAATCAGAATTGATAAAGGCCAAATAACAACAGACTCCTCAGAAATTCCAAAAATCCTTAATGAATATTACAAAAAACTCTATTCTCAGAAGTATGAAAATTTGAAGAAATAAACCAATACTTTGAAATACGCTACCTTCCGAGACTTAGCCATAAAGAAGTGGAAATGTTGAACAGACCTATATCAAGTTCTGAAATAGCATCAACTATACAAAATCTCCTTAAAAAGAAAGGCCCGGGACCAGATGGCTTCACATCAGAATTCTACCAAACCTTTAAAGAGGAACTAGTACCTATATTACTTAACCTATTCCAAAACATAGAAAGAGAAGGAATACTTTCCAACACACTCTATGAAGCAAATAACTCCCTGATCCCCAAACCAGGAAAAGACTCAACAAGAAAAGAAAATTACAGACCAATATTGCTAATGAATGCAAAAACATTCCATTAGATCCTAGCAAACAGAATCCAGCAACACATCAAACAAATTATACATCATGACCAGGTGGGTTTCATCCCAGGGTCTCAAAGACGGTTCAATATATGTAAATCTATAAATATAATACATCACATAAAGAAAATAAAAACAAAGACAATATGATTCTCTCAATTGATGCAGAAAAAGCTTTTAATAATATCCAGCATCCTTTCTTGATCAGTACACTTAAGAAAATAGGTATAGAAAGAACATTTCTTAAACTGATAGAGGCCATCTACAGCAAACCCATAGCCAATATCATATTGAATGGGGTAAAATTGAAATCATTTTCACTCAGATCAGGAACAGGCAAGGTTGCCCATTGTCTCCACACATTTTTTAACATTGTAATGGAAGTCTTAGCCATCACAATTAGCAAGTGAAGGCAATCAAGGGTATCCAAATAGGATCAGAGGAGATCAAACTTTCACTCTTCACAGGTGATTGCAAACCCAGGGACTCAACTAAAAAACTCCTAGAGATGAACAAAGAATAAAACAGTGTCTCAGGATACAAAATCAATACTCACAAATCTGTCCATTATATATACCAACAATAGTCAAGGTGAAAAAAAAACTCTATTCTGTTTACTATAGTGCCTAAGATGGTGAAGTATCTGGGAGTGAACCTAACAAAAGATATGAAAGATCTCTATAAAGAGAACTATGAAACTCTAAGAAAAGAAATAGCTGAAGATGTAAACAAATGGAAAAACATACAATGCTCATGGCTGGGAAGAATCAACATTGTTAAAATGTCTATATTACCCAAAGCAATCTACAGATTTAATGTGATCCCTATTAAAGCACCCCTGTCATACTTTAAACATCTGGAAAAATTAGTACTTCATTTTATATGGAAACAGAGAAACCTTGAAGAGCCAATTCATTACTCAGAATTAAAAACAAATCAGGAGGAATCAAGCTGCCAGACTTAGACTATACTATAAATCTGTAGTGATCAAAACAGCATGGTACTGGCACAAAAATAGAGTGGTAGATGTATGGAACAGAATTGAAAACCAAGCGATGAACCCAGACAGTTATTGTCCCTTGATATTTGATAAGCCTATCAAAAATATAAATTGGGGGAAAGATTCCCTATTTAACAAATGGTGCTGAGTGAATTGGCTGACCACTTGTAGAAGACTGAAACTGTAACTACATCTTTCTCCTCTAACAAAAATTGACTCTCACTGGTTAAAGGACTTAAACTTAAGACATGAAACTATAAAAATTCTTGGAGAAAATACAGGGGAAACACTTGAAAAAATTGACCTGGGATAGTGCTTTATGAGGAGGACCCCCTGGGTAATTGAAGCAACATCAAAAATACATTACTGGGATTTGATCAAACTAAAAAGCTTCTGCACTGCCAAGAACACAGTAAGTAAAGCAAGTAGACAGTCCTCAGAATGGGAGAGGATTTTTGTAGGTTATATTCCGACAAAGGTCTAATAAACAGAATCCACAGGAAACTCAATCTTATTAATATGAAAAGAACAAGTGATCACATTTCATTGTGGGCAAGAGACATGAACAGAAATTTCTCTGAAGAAGATAGGCTCACGGTCTACAGACACATGAAAAAATGCTCATCATCTTTAATCATCAGAGAAATGCAAACCAAAACCACTTTGAGATATCATCTAACTCCAGTAAGAGTAGCCCACATAACAAAATCCCCAAACTACAAAAGTTGGCATGGATGTGGAGAACAGGGAACACTTAGGCACTGTGGGTGGGAATGTAAGATAGTACGTTCCTTTTGGAAAAAAGTTTGGAGAACACTCAGGGATCTAAATGTAGACCTGCCATTTGATCCTGCAATTCCTCTACTAGGTGTATATCCAAAGGACCAAAATCACTTGGCAACAAAGATATTTGCACCAGATTGTTCATTGCAGCTTAATTCTTAATTGCCAACTCATGGAAGAAGCCCAAGTGCCCATCAACCCATGAATAGATTAATACATTCAGGTATATGTATACCAAGGAAAACTATGCAGCATTAAAAAAGATGGAGACTTTACCTCTTTCATGTTTACATGGTTGGAGCTGGAAAATGTTCTTCTTAGTAAAGCATCTCAGGAATGGGAAGAAATATCCAATGTATTCAGTACTACTGTGAAACCAATTTATAACTTTCATATGAAAGATGAATCACAACTATAGTCCAGGATGAAGGAGGGAAGGGAGGGGCTGGAGAAGGGAGGAGGGTTGTTCAGTAGAGGGAGGATTAATGGTGGGACCACACCTATGGAGCATTTTGCAAGGGTACAAGTCAAATCTATCAAGTATAGAACACAAATGTCTTAGCACTGTGATTAAGTAAATGAGGTGAAAACTATGTTAATTTGTAGGATGTAAGCACTCCAATTTGTACAAATAATCAACACATTGAATCCCACAAAAGCATAAATGTATTCATGATCTATGTATATATGACTTAATTAAAAAAAAAGGAAATTCTGTGTATTTAATCCTATCATATGACTGATGTTATATTTGTTTATTTGTTCAACAAATATTGTACCTAATATGCTGAGAATTGTTCTAAGACTGAACTTAGAGTGGTAGGCAATATGGGTAGCACTCCATAAAGCTTACAAGCTATTGGGAGACACCAAGGTTAAATGAGTTAATAATGAAATTTCAAATTATAATAATTTTCTTGAAGAAGACAAAGCAAAGTAGTAGGACATATAATAATTTGGGGAGATAATTTTGATCATGGATGGTCTCTCTGAGGACTTGCTATTTAAAAAGAAACTGAAAAAAAAAGAAAAAGAAAAAGAAACTTCGTGGAGTAGGAAACACCTATTCTGGAGGAAGAATATTTCAGGTGGACATAACTGCAATTACTAAGGTCATGAAGGAAGAATAACAAGTCAAGTATGGCTATAGCACAGGTAAGGAAAATATGGTAAAAAATGAGGGCAAAAGGAGAAACTAGATTATGTAGGACCTTGAAGGCAATGGTGAAGGGTTCGGATTTTTTTCTTTGTGCAAAAGGAAGCCTTAATTGGGTCTTTAAACAGAGGAAATGTGCTATCCGATTTACATTAGGGAAAGAGCATTTTTGGCTATGCTGGGAGATTGCATCACAGGAGACAGAGAGGACGTTATAGTAAGTAGTAGCACACATGATAATGCTGGTGTCTGTGGCTTGAAAAGAAGAGATAGAAGTAATGAAAAAGTGGCAGGATTCAGATTAGGTTTTTTGTAGAAAGAGTTGATGGCTTTCTAGTGGATTGGATGTTGAGGGCCAGGAAAAGAGAGGAATCAAAGGTAACTAAAATTTTTGGCCTGCTGTGAGCTGCTGTGTGAATAGAGATGGCATTAACTGAGATAAAATAGAACTGAAGAAGGACCAGATTCTTTTGTAAGTCTGAAATGTAAGTTAGGTATCTTAGCAGTGATGTTGGGTAGGAAGTTATTTATACAAGTCTGGAGCTTTGTAGAGAGATAAGTATTTGAGACATAAATATGGAAATCATGAATTAAGAGATAGTTTTTAGAAGCTTTAGACTGACTGAGATCTCCGTGGGAGTAACTATGGAGAGAAAAGAGGGTAGATGACCTACAGATATGTCCACACAAGAAAAAATTGTGTTCTAATATAAACAAAATCAAATGTCTCTGTGTGTCAATCAGGGTTCTGAGTTGCAAGTAACAGAAAGCAACTGTGACTATTTTAGTCAAAAGGAGACTTTATTGAAAAGATGTTGGGTGGCTCATAGAACTTTAGAAGTGTGATCAATCACACTTCCTGAGCAGAAGCCAGGGGAGAACTGGCATCTGGATCTCATCCATAATGGTGCACAGCAGTTGTTGTACTATGGATGCCATGGCTTGGACCACAGCTGCTGGAGCTATATGTAGAATACCTTTGAGATCCATTGATGACTCTGGAAAGTGGGTGTTGCTGTGGACACTGCTGGGTTAAATTCTCTCTACTGCTATTCTTTGTGTCACTTGTTTTATATTCAATGTTCTGACAAAAAACTGGGCCTAAGTTTTGTATCTGATTCATCTTAGCTCAGGTGGTAGGGGAAAATAATTATCTGAACTTTCTGGTTGCTGTCATGAAAGATATTACCCACCTCCCATCAAGATATAGATAATGGGGAAGGGTCACAAAAACAGAGGACAGGCGTTCAGATGAAGGGCAGTTCAATACCCATAAAAATGCACCCACCCCCAAACTAGTTATTATCTCATGTCATGCCCATGTTTCAGTTCTATGACTGTCGCCCATTTGATTGCTTCTAAATACATAAGTTTGATGTTAGGCAACAAATCATTATAGGGCCTCCAAATGGACCTCAAGAATTATATTTTATGTGTATTGACTTTCTTTCCATAAGTCTCTTTCACCACAACCAGATAAATATAGCCTCTTTTGGTTAAAACACACATGTAAATAAGCCCCCAGTTCAAGCATCTTTCTTTGGTAAAACCTACATATTAAAAAAAAAATCACCACACATAATCACTACCACTATACTCAGGGGGGTTTTCAGGTTTGGATTTTTTGTTTTGTTGTTTGCATTTTGAGACAGTGTCTCACTCTGTCACCTCAGGTAAAGTACAGCAGTATCATCAAAGCATACTGCAACCTCAAACTCTTGGGTTCAAGCAATCTTTGTGCTTCAGCCTCCTGAGTGGGTGGGACTACAGGTGCATGCCACCATACCTAGCTAATTTTTCTACTTTCTAATTTTCCTATTTCTATTTTTGGGATCTTGCTCTTGCTCAGGCTGTTCTCAAACTCTTAAATTCAAGTGATCTTCCTGTCTTGGCCTGCCAGAGTGTTAGGGTTACAGGCATGAGCCACTGTGCCTGGTCATACTCAGGGTTTTTATTATTATTATCATCATTATTTTTCATGCTCAGGGTTTTTAAAGGAAGGTTACTAAATCCAAAGCTACATATTCTGGCCCAAATATCTGACCGCTAAATCTATTCTAGATTAGTTTTAATGGAACATAATATATACTAAAAATTTCCTGATTGGTGTATTTTCTAACATCAGAATTAAACATGTTTTATAGCTATGGCTACATAACAAGATTGCAGTCCAAGATACTATAGTCCATTCCCCTGCTTTATATAAGACAATTTATAACACAGTCATAGCAATTCTTTTTTTTTTTTTTCTTAAGACAGAGCCTTACTTTGTTGCCTTCATAAGAGTGCAATGGCATCACAGCTCACAGCATCCTCATATTCTTATGCTTAAAGATTCTCTTGCTTCAGCCTCTCAGGTAGCTGCGACTACAGGCACCTGCCACAATGCCCAGATATTTTTAGAGACGAGGTCTAACTCTGGCTCAGGCTGGTCTCAAACTCATGAGCTCGGGCAATCCATCTACTTGGGCCTCCCAAAGTGCAAAGATTACACACATGAGCTACCACACCTGGCCCAGTTATAGCATTCTTATGATAGAAGGATTGCTTGGCAAAGAGTACAATTAAAATACAGTTAAGTCCTCACTTACTATCATTGTTAAGTTCTTAGAAACTGTGGCTTTAAGTGAAATACTGTATAACAAAACCAATTTTTTTCTCATCAACATTATAAAGAATAATGTTGAACAAAAGACATTATTCATGGGCCTTGTATGTTGTTTGCTTGTAAGATGCCATTTCCCAGAACCATCTATACCAGGCTAACACCCATGTCCTTTTACAAGTATCATTGCAAAATGATTGAATGCTGGACTTTTACATTCAGTGGTAGATTTTGTTGTTTTTCTTCAAAGAGTGTTGAACTTTGTTTTGGCACATAGGTAAGTTATTTACAGATTAAGTTTGCTTCTTCAAAGTTTGTTTTTAAGCATTGATAGGACAGGTTCAGAATACATTTATTCTGGGGTAGTTTACCCCTTCTGGAAAGACATGACCTTTCTGGAGCATTGTAGAGAGAGCTTCCACTGAATGTCCCGGGTATTCAGTGATATCCCTCTACTCTGGCTGGTTGGAAAATCTTGCACCTTCGATTTGAGTTCTGGCTATTGCTCAGCTTACAACTTTCCCTTGCCTGGCCATGTGGAGTTTCAGTCTACATTGGCCATTTAAGTATTCACCAAAAACTCAAGGGAATCCTGTTTTGATTTTTGGAGTCCTTGTTGGTGCAGCCCTTTCTAGTGCTCTACTCTGAAAGTTTCAGGTACTTTGTCCTGCTCAAACTCTGATCTCTGTCTTCAACACTCAATAAAACCATTGTTCTTTGCTTGGGATTCCTTTTCTGCCCTATGGTCTAGAAGTTACCTCCAGGTGTAAGGCCAGGATGACCACTGGGCTTATCTCATTTGTTTTGCTTCCTTAAAGGTTAATAGTACCATGCTGTTTGTTGTTTGGAACACTTTGAAAGCAGTATTTTGGGGGGTTGTGGAGGGCCAGAGTCTCACTCTGTTGCCTAGGTCAGGATACTGTGGTATCAGTATAGCTCACAGCAATCTCAAACTCCTGGGTTCAAGAGATCCTCCTATCTTAGTCTCCTAAGTAGCTGGGACTATAGGCACCCATCCAGATGCCTGGCTAACTTTTATTTTCTATTTTTAGTAGAGACCGGGTCTCTATCTTGCTTAGGCTGGTCTTGAACTCCAGAGCTGAAGGGATCTTCCTACCTCAGCCTCCCAGAGTGCTAGGATTAAAGTTGTGAACCACCATGCTAGCCCCTGAAGGCAGTATGTTTTCTTTATTTTATCTAGTTTTTTTTAGTTATGCCAGGAGAGTAGGAAGCTGGTTCTAGTTGCTATGTCATGGACAGAAACAGAAGTCCTATTAGAAAAATGATTATATCAGTGGAACACAAAAGCTTTAGTTCTGATATTTTGTGGCCCTCAAAATATAATCAGTACAAAATCCATAGGGCATAATAATAATTCCTCCTCAAGAAAGTGTTAGGACGATGTTATTTCGATGAAATAAAAAGGTGTTTAAAATATTTCAATGCTTGGCCTGTACTCTATTAAAGATGGCTATTGTCATAAGAGAATAGAATTTACAGCTTTCCAAACTTAACTTTATTACAGCTTGCCTTATATGTAGGTTTCGGATCTATCAGATGACTTACTAATGTGGCCCACATTTTCATACCTCCATGTTTTGGTTCATACTGTGTTCCTTCAGTCTGGAACCTTCACCCCCAAGCCTTTTCCTGCTTATTGACAGAATACTGTGTAATCTCTCCTGTGAACCTTTTCTCAGTTACTACAGTCCGAATTAATTACTCTTTGGGGTGTCTTCAGTCTCAATGAAAGAAGATGCATTAGTTATTCTGTTCTTCTAGAACTTAGCTTGGGTCTTAAGAGTCAGAGGAACAGCAAGATCAGTTAATGTTAGCTGCTATTGTTATTGTTACTTGTTGTGTACTATCTTCTTTGATCTGCACTACATTGCTATCTCCTCAGGGCAAAATCATCTGATTTATTTTTTTCTCCTCTCACAATGTACATGTATGTACACCTTATATACATAAGGAGTACACCGTAAATGAGTGTTGAACTTAAACGGTGGAATTTCAGCCTTTCTGTTGTTGCTTGATAGTGGAAAGAGGTGAGGTAGGGAAGAGGTTAGAGGTGTGATCCTCTTTGGATATTGTGGAGCAATCTGCAGCAGTTTCCTGGAATGAGAGCATGGTCCTGCATTATCTGTGCTATGTAGCAGTATTCTTATTGTAGCAAATGATTTTAGTTTAATTAGTTAGTTAGTTTGTTTTTTGCAAATCAAGGCCTTTATAATTTCTAAGTACCCAATTGTGTGAAATATCACTAATGAGGCAATACTTTTGGTGTCAAATATACTTCTACCTTTGTCCTTTTATTTTCCTAATACTTCTTTAGATACTTGAAAATAATTTAAAGGTCTTTAGGAAAGTTAATGTATTTTCCAAAAATGGTTTCACATTGAGTTAAATATTCTACTTCTAAAACACAATAAATGTAAACAGGTATGAGGCTAGCCTTTTCTGATTTTTACCTTGTGATCAATGTCAGGTGCTTCATTCCTTAGGAAATTTTGAAGAAAATTCACAACAATGAAAGAAGGTGTGCTTTTCCTTCATTCATTTCCTCTTTTTGCTTTTGTATAGATAGAGATGAAAAAACAAATAGCTATTGAGGAAAATACTGTTTTAATAGACTGTTTTACAGTATCTGCTTTTAGGGATGTGATTTGCAAAATACAGTTTTAAAAATGAAGGAAATGTAAAAATGCCTTAGATTTGGGAAATGTGTTCTTATTGTTGATGTTGGATGTTTGAAATAATAATGTTAAACTTAACGTTTTGAAATGTGCTATGTTAGCAGTCCTATATAAATAATACCTAATGGCAAAAGTACATAGATACAATAGTAATTCTATAATGTTTCAGGAATAAATACTGATTCAATTTGGCTTAAGCAAGATAAAAAACAAAAAGCACAAAGACACAAAAAAAATAGGTGACTTAAAACAGTGTGAGTATTTAAAGACTTTTAGGTAATGGTCTTCTCTTGAATGGTACCTGTTAAATAAAAATGTGAAACACTTAGCAGACAGCATGGGAAGAAGTGCCATACAGATTACAAATAAATGAGCAAAGGAAATATACCTAAAAATTGGAAATCAGTTTTAAAACCTTGTTATCACTTTGAAGTTTTAGATTGATTTCTACTTTTCTACAGAAATGTACATGTATTTTCTCCCTTCTTGAAATACCTGCTGCTCTCAGATCTTAGACTTTCCCAGTTTAAATAACTTCATATTCTGTTAAGTCCAGCAACATCTGAGCATGCTCTTCAGTCTGCAAACCATGCAGTAGTATGCATGTCAATTCACAGCTGCCTTCTGAAAACCACATCACAGATTAGGAACTCTTGGGTCTCTTAATTTGCATATGGAAAAATGAGGCTTTGAGTATTTTAAATCAGCAGTCACAAATTAGGACTTCCAGATGGAATTTAGCCTTGCAGTCTTATTTTGTTTGGCCTCTTAGGAAGCTTTAAAATTTTTGAGCAAACAGCTAAATATCAGGAAATTTTTAGTTTCTCATGAACATTTAGAGGATGTAACACTGTTAGACTGATAATTCCAGCATGACATCAGTTGACGTCAATTGAGTTGCTTAGCAGTTTTCTCTTTTACATGATTCATTTTTCTCTAGGCTTGTAATCCTCAGAGTTACCTTTTTTTTTTTTTAAACTTGATTCTGTTTCACTTATTGATGATACCTTGTCCTTCTGAAAATTTTTGTTATGTAGCAAGTCAGAGGCAGAGAGGAAAATAGAAACTTCTTTGTTGCTTCCTAAAGCAGTTGTAGGTTCCTACTCCCACAATTCAGACAGTGGTTTATAAAAGCAGAAGGAGCCTTGGGTTCCAGTCCTTCTGTTGCCACTGACTTCCTATGTGGCACTGAGCAGGTCATTTAACTTCCTTGAATTTCAGTTTATCTGTCAAATGGTCATAATAAGCATTTTAATCAGGCACATAGTTTTAAAAAACAGCAGCATAAAATCATAGTTAATATTTTGTTATATATTAGGTTGCTTATAAATACAGTCTCAACCATGGCCTTTTTCTTCTGCTCATGCCTTTAATGCTTTGCATCCTACAGGATCAAGTCCAGTTTTCTTTGCCTTATATTCAGTTTTCTCAGCTATTGGGTTCCAACATACCTTGTCAAAGTAACTTTACTTTGTAGGGAATGAAGTGGAATTTCATTTATTTACTATTCATTGTTTTTTTTTCCCCTCACTACTCATTCTTTTATCCTACAAATTTGAGCACCTCTTCTCTGCCAGGTACTGTTTTAGGCACTAGAGATTACAAAGTGAAACAAGACAAGTCCCTGCCTCTAAAATTCTCATACTTAAACCGTATATTTTAGGTAGGTTAATATTTTGTTCTTTATAAAATGTGTCCTACATATGTCTGCCTCTTTTGTTCACACTATTCTCTTTTTTCTCTTTCTTTCATTATTTTATTCAACACATATTTATAGATTATCTACTGTGTATCAGGCCTTGTTCACCAGGTGTTGGATTTATAGTAAAGTTCTTACTCCCTTAGAAGTTGTGTTCTTATGGAGTGAATATACATTTTATAAATAAACAAATACATATGTGTGTGTGTATATCTGAGTGTGAGTGTGTGAGACATAAGGGCTCAGAAGTAAAATGTGGCAACGTGAGAATTATAGTGCTATTATTTTAGGTGGGATGGTGAGAGACAGCCCTTCTAATAATATATTTGAACAGAATTCTGAATGGACTGAGTGAGGAACACAAGAGGGTATATGGAGGAAGAATGATCTAGGAAAGAGACACAAGCATATGCTTGGTATTTTGAAGGGACAGTGAGAGGGCAGTATGTCAGGGACTGAAAAACAAGGAGTTGGAAGAGGGTAAAAGATGAGCTCAGAAGGGTAGAGGGGTCCAGATCCTGAAGGACATTGCTGGCTATGGTAAGCACACTGGCTTTTGTCTCCACACTTAGTTGTATCTTCTCTGAATTTTTACTTGAAGTTCCTTTGTGAAGCTTTCCTTGACCATCCCTGTTCATGATGATTTCTCCTAACTCCTGGAGCACCTATTGACCCATAATCATTTGTTGTTTAACTAAGGCAGTGGGTGCCTGGTTGTCTTCTTATAGGTCTTCTGTTCTAAATCCTTTAAGCTTGATCTTATACCCTTTCTATCCTATATGATGTTTTGTACCTACTTGTTACTTAATATATGTGTATTTTTTGAGGCCCTGGCTTCAGATGTCAGCAACAAGAAGTTGAAAGTGATGTCTAAGTAAAAGAGGATTTGGTGATAGATTACATATAAAGAACAATGTCAAAATTTTAGTTTGTGATCCTAGAAGAATAATAGTATTGAAGACACACAAAGGAAAATTGGGAGAGAAGTTGATTTGGTGCTAAACTGATAAATTTGGTTTGAAATTTATTTAACTTTCTATGCAAGTAGTATATTTAAGTGAGATTGTCCAGAATAATTTGGGTATGTTAGGATACACACAGAGTATTGTAGTTATATGTGACTGCTACAGTCTTCAGAATGGGAGGGACAGCTTCTTACCCATATTTCTAGTACTTGGAATAGGGACTGTCAAAAAATAGGTGCTAAGTCCTTGATTTGTAATAAGTTTATTGAGATAAGGGGTAAGGTTGTTAAGTAGCTATGATGCATGTCATAGAGAAGAGATAGGCTCTAACAAGGTCACTTCAAGGTCTCATTTCCAGCGCCCCCATGTTCTATGTGTGTGGTTTTGGTTGAACAAATGAATCTCTGTCCTTATCTCGAAAATAGAACAGTAAGATTTTCCTTGCAGGTCTGTGAGATAATACGTGCAAGTATAGGTTCTAGTACAGACTAGTGGCTCAATAAATAGTACTTATTATTCAGCTGTAACAACTAATATTGTTCTTATAAAGATAATGCTTTCTCTATTGAATTTTAGACTTGCAGGCTTAGAAAAGATCTCAAAGGTAATCCTTGAGTTAATTAATTGTTTTAGGTGTTTTAATGATGTATTTATAATCTGATTATACATCATTTATTGATCAATCTGCATATAATCTCATATATTAGCCAATCCTGGCAGTGCATACAGAACTCTAGGAGTAATAAATACTTTTGGAACATTGACCTCATAGTACATCAGTTGGTATTTCAGTAGTTTACACTACCTATTATATTCCTAGATATTAAAACAACTATATGGTGGGATAGGAGTTAATTGACATGTGGATGATAAACAATAGCAGAATTGCATAGTCTTTTTTATTTATAGATGTATTTTCTTACATAGGATGGAGTAAGTTCACAGAAGAATAAAATTCAATTCCCATTGCAATATTTTTGTAGTGATAAAATTAGTGCCAAATTTAAAGAAAGAAACAATCATTTGGGGGCAAAGTTTTTTTTTTTTTTTAGAGAACAGGGTCTCACTTTATCGCCCTTAGTAGAGTGCTGTGGCATCACAGCTCATAGCAACCTCCAACTTTGGGGCTTAGGCAATTCTCTTGCCTCAGCCTCCAGAGTAGCTGGGACTAAGGGCGCCTGCCACAACTCCCAGCGATTGTTTTGTTTGCAGTTTGGCCAGGGCCGAGTTTGAACCTGCCACACTTGGTATACAGGGCCAGCTCCCTACCCGCTGAGCCACAGGCCCTGCCCTGGGGCCAAAGTTCTTGATGAAAATTTTTTATTCTGTCAGATAGCTCAAATCTTTTTTCTTCAAATCAGAAATTAAGTTTTTGGCTTAGAGTCCTTTTCTTTCCTTTTCTTTTTTTCCTCTTGATGAAACTCAGGAATGTAAGTATACCTTTTGAAATGGTTTCCTGACTATGGAGGTCTCTTTTGGCTCTGATTCCTTAGGAGCTGTTGGGTGCCTCTAAAACTGCATGCTTTACTTTCGATGTTGGAACAGATGTCGTGGCACTAAGACCCAGAAACCGTTTGCTCTGTGTGGCTGGAGCTGGGCAGGCTATGCTTGCGCTGAAGGGAAGGAAGTCATTAGTGCAGACTGAGCTGTGGAGTTGGGTTCTTGCAGGATTTCCTTCCAGCCTTTCCCCACTAAGGTTCTTGGGAATTAAAAAAAAAGAAAAAATCTAAACACACAAATCAAGTTTTCCTATTTACAGTGTTAAGGGAAGGTAGGCATTTAGGGAAGGGCAGATCCTTTCCCCAAGTTATCCAAGAAGGAAGAGAAAACAGCGTAAAGAAGCTCTGAGTACAGATCTTTGGAATTTTCTTTGCTAAATTTTACAAACGAGAAATACACCCAGAAATTTGGGAATTGCTCCAGGCTCCGCGTGAGGGTTTGATTGCTTGTCTAATCTTTTTTGAGAAGAGGAGAATTCGCCAAAAGGGGTTTGGATGGCAGGAACCCGACTAGGATTCTGTAGCAGCTCGCGCTCTCAGTCTCTTCTCTGAGGGAGGGTCTCTGCAGCCCGCTTGGAGACCCTCTGCCACAGGCTCCCTTTGCCGGCCCCGGCCGGGGAAAATGCCCCACTCTGGCGGGAGGACGCCGGTGGCTGCTGGGACTTCCTAGCCCGCTGGGAAGTGTGTTCGTGGTTTGGGAATACTTTTCATTGAACTGAAGGCGAAAAGACTGGACTCTCCTGGGTTTTTCCCTTCGCAGTAAATATGGGAAAGAATTAGAGGGTGGGAGGGAGGCAGCATGACTTGCAGTCGCCGCTGCCCTGCCTCTGCCCCCAGCCCCCAGCCAACATCTTGATGTTCCACATATCGTCTGTACAAATATGATGAAATGGCAGCCCCGGAAGAAGGTAAGTGTCCCGGAGCGGGGATGGGGCCCCAATGCCGGACCTAGGGAAGGGTGACAGTAGGCGGTTGCCCTCAGGGTCCCTCCACTCCTTCCGTAGTTCGATGGACCAGCCGGTCCAAGCAGCCTTGGTCCCTTAGGGACTTGCTCCAGTCCCTTGGGGACAAGTTGCCAAGTCTGGTCTGCGACCACTGCTTTCTAAGTTTTTTTCCTCTTGATGTGGCTGGACCCTCAGGGTGACAGCTGAAAAACACCCGTGCTTCGGAAGTCCCGTGGAGACAGCGAAACAATTAGCTTTGTGGGAGCCAGCCAAGAGCTGCCAGGGTCCAGGGTCTCGGTGTCGCCCGTCTCGGGGGTGGGGGTGAAGGAGGTGGGGGGCGGGCATTTAAGTCTGCACCTCTGACACATTCCAAGGGCACCGCAGGTGGGTGCTCTAACGCCTTCTTCCCCAAGGGGTTAATAGACTCGGAGCTGCTGGCAGCCGCTTCCCCAGGGCCCCGCTGGGGGGCGAGCAGCCTCAGCACAAGCGCCCAGCAGCTGGTTCCTGGGTGGTGGGGCAGCGAGGCCTCCTGCCGGAGCGCCTGGGCCCGGGCCGGGGCTGGGCTTTTGGCCCGCTGGACTCCCGGCGGCCTCGTGGGCCGGCCCGGGTGTGCGCGCCGGCCATTGTGCACTGGCGTGTGTCTGTGCGTGTCAGCGTGCACCAGCGTGTGTGAATCGATCGCGGGGAAAAGGGGGAGGGAGCGCTTTGCTTTTTGCGAGATTATTTCCTAATATGGCTCCTTTGTTGAGAACTCAAGAAAAAAAATCCAGTGGTTCTATCAAAATAAATTGCTATTGGTCCCAGAAATAACGTTTCTAACTGTGGGACTGGTTCCTACCCCAGGACTCTGAAGGAGAAAGACAGCTTTTTCAAGTTGTTGGCGGCTGTTCATTTGACTAGGGCCCCGTTTTGCTAACTTGTGTGACTACCACTGTTAGGTGAACCCAGTGATTCACTGCATAACAGGACTTTTTTTTTTTTAAACTTCAAATACCTCATTTGGCCATGGTTTTTATTGACATTCTTCTGAAGGAAAACATAGCGAACTGAATGTGCTGTGCCCCTCCTCAGCCATGACCTGTCTCTGTTAGCAGCTGCCTGGTGTTTTATTTGAACTAGCTAAACTGACTCTTTCTTTGTGGCATGATGTGTGATACCGTGTTTTGCATCAGAGCTGAAATAGAAATCACATGTGGTGTGAAGTGCATGAGAAGATACTGTGCATTTGTTTTATTGCCAGAGACTCTAACAAATCTGGCCTCAGAGTAGCCTGCTGAATTGAAAGGTTTTCTTTGATACCTAATTGATGTGATTTTGTCATCTGACACTGTATCTTTTGTACCTCATCCTGAAGTCAAGAATCTCTCATATATTAGTTCTCATCATAGAACTTCTTTCAGTGAGATTGGTTTCTTTTACCTTGGTTGAGAGATCCATGTATTCCCCAGCCCCGCCTCCAACCCCCAATAAAAACAGTTAGGATGAGGAAAACCCATAGAAGAAACCATATAATTAAGCAATTTAAACAGATGTTGCATACCCCTAAAGTCCTCCATTTCTTCCATATTTGTAAATTGCATATTTATGAGTAGTTTTAAGATGTCTGAAAATTGTACATTCATAAATGTCTGTTTTTTCTATTTTACCCAACATGCAGTAACTCATATGGTTATGTCTGTGGAAACCCCTCTGCGTACTGGTATTGCTTGAACCACGGAAGTATTATTCTTGGCAGTCAGGTAGATTTCTGGACTCTGGAAGATTTAGTTCCAAGTGCTAGGATTCAGTCTGTAGTATTTACTCTGATGCTTAAATTGCTATACCAGAAGCTTATATTTATTCACTGTATTAATAATCTCAAATCATCATATTATAAGGATCCAGATATAATTATGCAGAGTTCAGAGAATAAAAGAATAAGATGAGTTGTTGAATATTGTATGATTATTTGGTAGTGGTTTGAAAATAATTTTTGCTTCTGCATTAGAAATAGAAGCTTCTTTGGAAGAAACTCCATATCCAACTCTGTTAGGAGACCAGTAAGTCTTTACAAAAATGAAGTTTATTTTCTTCTTTTGGCAGAATAGTCACATGATCATATCATTGCCATGGTTTCTGGCTGGGTTTGCTAACACATTTGTAGTGGTACAGTCACATGCCATGTGTTTTGCCAAACTGTTTCATAGAAACCATTTACGCTACAAATGAAAAGTAATACTGCATTGATATGATTTTAACAAAGCTAGGAAGATCATAAACAGAATGTTGCTCCAAGCAGCATTTGTGGTAGCTTGTTATCATGATGTCCTGTCAGCCGCTACTAGTTTTGGCTTTTCTAATTGCTAGGCTCACTTTAAGAGAGTGCCTATCGGTTCTAGATTTCTTTGTTTCTAACTGAACATGCAGTTCGGGTATGTGATTGAAGGGAAGCTCTTTTCTCCTCTTTTCTCTCCTTACTTGCTAGGTTAAACTAAATTCTAAAACAAGCTTTTTAAAGAGATGAGTCTGAAGAATTCAATTAGAGTTGGCTACCCTTATACAAAGAAACTATCAGAATGAAATTATTCATGCTCTGCCTCTAGCATCCAGGAGTTTAGGACCTAGTCTTCCAGAGCACAATGGGTCTCCTACTAAGAGCCATATAACTGCTTTACAAAACAAGATTCACAAGTATATACTTAAATCTCCAAATTCATCCAGTTGTATATGTTAAATATGTACAGCTTTTTCTATGTCAATCATACATCAATTAAGTGGTTTTTTTTAAAAAGCAAGATTCCAAGCAGTTGTTTAGATTTTTCATGGTAAGAATGCTGTTTACTATCATACAAATAGCAGCTACAATTTTAAAGCATTTTAAAAAGCATCTGCTTTATGCTAGTCATCTCTAATTGGTCTATATGCATTTATTTAATTCTTATCCAGTGAGGTGGTAGGTGTTACCTTTTGCATTTTACAAGAAGGGAACAGAGATTTAGAGGGGGTGAAACAACTTACTCAGAGCCACAGCACAGTGTGGTAAGAGCTAAGAATGGAGCAGGCCTTATTTACTTCAAAACATGTATTTTATTTTATTTTATTTTTTCTAATTCCTCCCTCCTTACACTTTTCCTATAATTTTTATAGCTCCTGTCTAAGGGTCTGTTTTTTTTTTTAAATTTCAGATTAATATGAGGGTACATACTATTAGGTTTGCATTTGTAAGGTAAAGTCCCAGTTGTAGTTGTGTCCTTCATCTAGGAAGTGTGCCACATACCCATGCATTGTACCCATTGGTTGGGAACTTACCTTACTGACTGAACCCCACCTCCCCACCCTCTTCTTGATTTTAATCAAGTTTTGGCATATAGTTGTTAACCTACTGGTTTCAACTTAGTATTGAGTAAATATGATGCTTGTTTATCCGTTCATGTGATACTTAGGAGAATATTCTCTAAATCCTTCCAAAAACATGTGTACTTGGGAACTTTGATTCTGGGGCTCTTTATCCAAGAAAGATAAAGCTAAGATTATCCCCTAAAATGAAATGTAGTCATAGGTTTGCTCCCTTACTTCTGGATACCAACACCAGGATGCTCTTCTCCCCCTTCATCTTTTCTTTAAAGTAACAGTAAATTTACCTACCTCTGAATTTTTGGAGCTTTTATAGTCCTTTAGTTGGATTGTCTTTCATTGATTGTAATCTTTTTATCTATTTGTGCATGTATTTCTCTTTATGTATATATATCCAGGCTTTATGACACTTGGAACTCCTTGAGTTCAGGAACTATATCTCATGCCTCTTTTTTGGTGCGAAGGTTAATATAGTTACTCAGTAAGTATTTATGTGATGTAATAGCAAATAAGAACAATTACTTTGTAAAACTTGTATTTTTAGACTTTCTTGTATTTCATCAGATTCATAGATATTAGACTATAGTGAGTTATGAGAGAAAACCAAGGCCAGGCACCATGGCTCACACCTCTAATCTCAGCTCTTTGGGAGGTCTGGGAATGAGGATTGCTTGAGGCCAGGAGTTCAAGACCAGCTCAGGTAAAATAGAAAGACCCCTATCTTTACTTAAAAAAAATAAAATGAGCTTCATATTAGGGCTGAGTACATTGGATACTTTTTCTTCCATTCTTGAGATACTTTGCTAAGAATAGCATAGGAATACAGGGAAAGGGGAAAGGGAGGGGAGGGGAGGGGGGAGTATGGGTGGAGGGAGAGCAATTGGTGGGATCACACCTACGGTGCATCTTAGCAGGGTACTGGGGAAACTTATTAAATGTAGAGTATCAATGTCTTTATATA
>CAUYON010131299.1:0-26720 GCA_963573935.1 Arctocebus calabarensis | reverse complement strand
GGTACAGTGTGCGGGCTTCATATACAATCTGAAATATTTTCATCCAACTGTTCGACATAACCTTCATGGGATTTTCTCGTTCATTGTGTGAAAACATTTGTGTTCTGTATTTAGTAGGTTTCACCTGTACCTTCTAAGCTGCACCGTAAGTGTGATCCCACCATTTACCTTCTCTCCACCCACCCTCTCCCTCCCCTCCCCTTCCTTACCCTTTTCCTGTCTTCTTGTGCTATAATTGGGTTATAGCCTTCATATGAAAGCTCTCAAGAATGGAAGAAAAAGTATCCAATGTATACAGCCCTGCCATGGCTTAGATCTTAATCAGACTCACGCAGTTAGCTGGCACATCAGTTGACTTACCTGATGGCCTATAAAATAATCACTTTTGTAATGACTTCCCTCTCCTCTTATGTTTTACTTGTGAGAATTTCCACCCCCTTCTGCACCCCTCATCAAATCCTGTAACCTGGGCTGATCCTTGACCGTCTTTCCTGACCCACAGGTGAATATTGACCACTTCACTAAGGACATCACGATGAAGAATCTGGTGGAACCTTCCCTGAGCAGCTTTGATGTGGCCCAGAAAAGAATCCATGCCCTAATGGAGAAGGATTCACTGCCTCGCTTTGTGCGCTCTGAGTTTTACCAGGAGCTAATCAAGTAGCAATTTAGTCAGGCTATGAAAGTCACCGTGAGTTACTTCCTCTACAATAAACCTGCATTTGCTAGTAACCTGCACACCTGCCTACAGCAGCTTTGCTCAAAGATACCCAGGAGAATTGCCTACTCTTCCCCACACACACACACATTGTTTTGGGTGTTTATCTATTATCTAAATCCTTTCTTTCCCAACTTTCTTCTTCCTGCCCCATTCTTAATTGATCTCTATTCAGTTAACAGACCCAAGGAGAACCACAGAAAAATCCTGACTTGGGCAGAGTTCTAAAACAGAATGTATCACTGAATGTGGCAGTAGATGTCCACCTAACCTGATCTGAAAAAGATTGTGGATGTGGACAAACCAATTACAAGGAAGCTTAACAGATTTCCTTTATTTTAATTCAGATCCAGGGAGATCACATCTCTAATTTCTGAATTTGGTTAGTAAAAAGTGATATAATTTTTATGAGACAGTCCCTATTTGATATTTGAAGCAAATTGTACCATCTTTAAAATATTGATCTTCCCTTGAAGCACCCTCATGTTACCTGGATATAAGAGACACGACACACCATAAAAACATGGTTTTTACACCAAATCAATCTAAACACAATCTACAGTGACTCTTTCCTTATGCCTTCCTCACTGCCCGCCCCCTAACAAAGTTGCCAAATTCTGTTTTAAATCAACACTTTAAGGTCAAAAAATGAATGATTTTATGTGTCTGTGACTCTAGGATGTAGGTCAAATGTTTCAGTTTCCAAATTATTTGATATCTTCGTGGTTCTAAAATTCCAAGATATCTGATTCTAATCGTGTAAAACACCACTGTTGCTCCAATGGCGTGGTCTCCCACCTCAACGTCAATAGGGCTGTACTAAAAAGGGAAATTGTTGTCAAGCTTAAACAGCTAATTATCCTATGTTGCTGTCACCATAGAACAATGATAATTATCTACAAAACACCAGATCATCCTTGGAAAACTTAATGTGACTATATAGAGAAGGTTTTTTCTAAGAGTTTTCAAGTATCATGTCTTTTGCAAAAAGAAAAAAAATAACAATAATGTGATCTAATCTTCTTTCACTATTTTGATTCCTGCATTAGCAAATTGTGCTTCTAGTCAACAGTATAGATTTATACTCCTGGTATGCCTCATACACAGCTAATCGACAGGCCATGGTATTCTTAGTAGGTTTAAACCTCTAATTCTGTATTTTATTATTATAAGTTTGCTAGAATTTTTTCTAATCTTTAGTAGATTTTATTAAGTAATGATATACACAATTTAGTGATAAATAAAATCAAACTAAACCATGTATGAGGGTAATCAAGATTAGGATAGTGAGTTAACTCAAAAGGAAGAGGGTGTTTTTTAAAGGATCAACAAAATTCCAAAATGTTTAAGTAGAAGATTGCAGTATTCAGTCTTGTTTTCCTCTTTTTGTTTCCATTTTTACTCCACACACTCCTGGCTTCCCATAGGTAGCTCACATATTCAGTTATTTACTAAGAATATTGAAAATGAAGAAACTGTGTTACTCTGTTCTTCAGAAAGACACTAATCATGCTTGTTGGATTTTCCCTGTTTTTGTGATTTCAAAGGATTATATGCCTTTCCTGTAGACTTGCCACTTGACGTTCTGAAAATCAGTGGAGTGACTGGGTCTGCAGCCAGCAAGTGTATGAATTCATTCGTCTTTGTCAGTATCACCCACTTCAAAGAAACTCCTTCCTCAGGCAGTTCAGGGTGAGGCCAGATGGGTATTGTGATCACGAAGTTCTCAACATATGCATCTGCCTAGATTGACAAAGAATTCTGATACAAATTTCCAGGGTGCACTTCCAGAACCATCTTCTTCAATATCTGTCTGCACAGCCCCAAATCAGTAGGAAAAACGCTAGCCTTTTACTTCTTAATGCAGCTAAAATGTTAGGAACCTCCCAAAACTAGGTGAGTTATTTTTTTTGCATGCCAAAACATTTTCAAGCAAAAAAAAAATAATAACAATAATTTAATTAAAAATTCAAATATTTTATCCACATTGTTTCAAATATCCAAATGTTTGAAAATGCTCAGAAAATTCACTAGATGCTAAAGAGCTCACCCACGTAATTGATGTGATGAAGATACCAATTAACTTACTCACAAGTTGGCTGCACACCCTATGAAAGTGGGAGGGCTTGTCAGTGGAAAAAAAAGTCCTTTGCCTTTTCAAAAGCTGAATCCAGAAAGCAGAGGGCAGCAAAGTGGGTGCCACAAATGCAGCAAGGGTTGCAAAAAGAATGAGAGAAGGGGCGACAAAGTGAGACTCTGTCTCAAAAAAAAAAAAAAAAAGAATGAGAAAAGGAATGTCCTTCAGTCCTAATGGTGACTTGATCTATATCCATCCACCTACATTTAATTTGAAATTTAAAGCAGTATGCATTCACACTTACATGCACATATTAAAAACTCTTCTAGCATATGAAGTAATAAAATTAAAAATACAAATATTCTAGCCCCAAAGGAGAAACTAAACAGCTCTAGAAAATTTCTTTGAAAGCTTTTGAAAGTTGTTTGAAATTAACAAAGAGAGGGAGAGGAAAATAAAAAACAAACCTGTGTTACTAGTAGTTTCCATGGTAACACAAAGCAAATACATTCTTTTAATTCTGGGAAATTAGAAAAAGTAGAATGATCTTTCCAGAAAAAAACATGTGTAACATCAATTTATCTCTCCCTCTCCCTCCTCCACCTCCTCTTCACTCTCCTTTGAGTCAATTGCCTGGGAAAGTATGGAGCTTGATGCAACAGCCCTGTGGTGCTGGCGTTTTCCTCTCTGGAGAAAAAGTAACTACAGTTGTGAGTGAATTTGGGATGTAGAAGGGTGGTGGACTCAAACTGTGGTCAATGAAAATAGGAGGCCATGCTTCCAACTTCTAAGAGAAACTGAAGATTAGCCCATGTAACAGCCCATCACCTGTTTTTCTGCCTGGGCTTGATATAATTTGGGGTCAAGGGTTGGTTCAGATTAAGATTTCCATTGACCAGGACAGAGAGACTAACTATGGACTCTACAGTTAATTAGGAGGATACATTCCATGTTTATCTGATAAAGCATAACGACAGTTCACCCTACCCACCACACACACACACTTTTCTTTCTCTCAGACACCTTTTCAAATGCAGAACTGAGACTAGTGACTTTGTTTTCAAATCAATAAAGTGAAATATATGGAAATGTTTTGTGCCCAAATCCCCATACCCCATGTACTCCAATTCTTTGTTGTATAAATTTAATTTAAGTAGATGTTAGTTTTCACTGCACAAGGAGAAGAACTTAGTGAAAGAATTTGTTTTTATTTCTATCCTCTACAAAGCCATAGATTTTACTTGGTTGATGTGATCTCCGCATGCAACATATTTCAATATGATGAAGCTATTAATTATTTCCTGCAGGATAATAGGTGTGCAGGAGTTTTAATAAAAACTCGACCACTGACAAATTAATGGATAAACTAAGAAGCATTCCCTTCTAGAGATTTGCCAAAATAGTTATCCTATAACAAATTTGATAATTTGAGATTTATTTGAAAAGCTAGTTATATTTCAAGGAAATGTTTTCCATTTCTGAAACTGTTTCCTCCAGCAGACCATTCTGTTTCCCAGGAATTTAGCAAGTTTAGAAGAGAATGGGTCACGAGAAGAAAGGGGAGAAAGGAGAAAAGAGAAGCATCAAAAAGGGGGTACCCAGACCTAGGGATTTAATTCATTTGCTAGGAAAATTTAAGAGCAATTCAACTTGATCAAAACCCAGACTGCTTCTGACTGTCATCGTCCATATTTGTGAGAAGGCATTTCTTGACTCACAACACAAGTAGATGAGAAAATTCATTTTAACATCCTAGAAGGTCTTGAGTTGAGAAAAGAACAAATACGGAAGACCTCCTCTCCCCAAGTGGCTTGCGTGAGGCAGAAAGCAGAGAATGGAGAATGTGGTTTCCAACCTCCAAGCGTCCAAACCCAAGGGCTAGGCAACTGTGTGTAGGTTTTCCACTGAAGTCTTGGCACAGCTTAGTGTGTCCTGACTGAACTGCTGTTAGAACTTCTGGTTTTCCAGTCTCTTCATTCTATTAGACAACTCTGTACTTAACACTTGCTTGGTACAAGGCTCTTAAGTTAAAAATTTAGCAGCAGCTCCTAGTGATACATATACTCTTCACCAAATAGGTCTTGTAGCAAATCAGAACAATAGATACTCAAAGAAAGGCTTTCCCAGCACCTCTTAACCATTCTCAAATGAAAAAGGTCAACTTTTCCAACTGAGGAAACACTGGTGGCATTGAATGTCAGAAAGTGACAGGCCAAACAAACAGACAAATACATTTTGTATCAACAAATACAACTATCCTCAACTCACAGTTTGATAACAATCTTGTTTTTCTAAAAGCTAAAAAATTAACTTCTTAGCATTCATATACAATTTAATAAGCCTCTTGCAAGTTGCAATTCTTTCACCTGAGACATTTTTCCTCCCCTCTTCATCCCTGTACCTCCCTTCCTCTTCTCCCCCTGCAAGAGAAATTACTTAAAATAGTTGGATCTAACCACAATTATATAATACTACCTTAAAAGCATTTAACTTCCTAATGTAGGAAAATGTACAGTTGAAAGCACAGACAAAAACAAATGCTGAGAAATTTGCCACTGGAGACAAGGAATCTAAATGATTTTTGCCAAAACTTCTTTTTATGTTACATAGTATCAGGATTTGAAGAAACAATTTAAAACAAAAAATGTGTTACAATTTTCCAGCTCATCTGTATGAGACACAGGCAGGGGAAATGAAAGGTTTATAACTCCATTTGTAAACTTTTTCTTGAATGTTTTTAATTTAGGAACAATTGTGATTATCTTCTGATTTTTGTATTCAATACATTATGTACTGCAAGACTCACATTTCTGGATAAAGCACCGACTATGTATCAGTAACTACAATCACGTATATTAAATATGTATCTGAACAACAGCCTCATATAAATCCTTATTGACTCCTAAGTATGTTTCATATGGAACATTCTTCCGTACAGTAGACTTTTCTGTTCACCATGCTTCTCACACCACGGAGCCCTTGATCCATCAGGAGGATCATTACTAACAAGGGTCAGTTAGTAGCCTGACATGCAAAACTCAGCAAGGGGGCTGGGAATGCCTCATTTTCATACATTCTGGTGACTACTTTCTCTTGGATTCAGGTGACAATAACTTATCGACCCACCTGCCATCACTGTTAGGAACTGATTGAGCCCTTATATCATTTGGATCCCGCAATATTCAGGGAGGATAGAAATTCCTTTCTCTTTCTGCACTGGGGAAAGATGCAAAAGATCTAAAACCCAGGTGTTACTTCCAGCAGCTCAATTCTTAGATTTGGTGCTCAGATAGTTTTTAGGCAATGTGTTAAGATCCTACAACAAGGGGGATTGGAACTGTAAAAAGGAAAACATAAATGCAGAAAGAGGCATAAATGGGAGATTTAAAGGGAGCATCCACGTGGAGGGAGACAGAGATTAATGACAGCATCTATCGTGGTCTCTGGCAAATTTCTTGGTTCTCACCTCCAGTTCCCATGAGGTCTATCTAACTTTAATAGAGATAGAAGGCTCTGGAATCATTTTGATACCACCTAGTCTCCTCTGTATTTCAATTACCTCCAATGAGTTTATGAGCATTTTCACCAAGAAGTAGGAGTACAGCAAATACCATGGATACTTCTCTGTTCCGCCCACAGAACAGTGACATTCTCCAGGTCACTCTGCAAATCAGTAGAACAAGAGAGCTTGGCAATCACGTTGACAGCCTCTTACCCTCCTGTTGGATCCCCTAAGCAAAAGGAATCACGTGATCCCTCAAAACATTAGGGTTATTGGCTTTAAATTGAGCAAAACAGCATGGACCACTCCCCAGGTGAAAACCTATTCTTTCATCAAAGTCAGATGGGCCACGCTGTCCAAGCTATAAGATCTCCAAAGCACATTTCGCTGCTTTTTATCTTTTCTAAAAAATGTCTTTAAAATTATTTTGCCCATGAATCACTTTCCAACACATTAACTTTTCAGATGGCCTTTTCAATTCAGTGCATTCTGGCGAATTCCTGGTCCGCTTTCCATGCTTTTCTACTTTTTGGTCAAGTCCTACCTTCTCAATGCTTGAATTCATTAAAGCAATGAGAAATGTGAATGCAAATCTTTTGCGAGGAGGCAGTCTTTGCGCCATCTCTGGCAAGCAACCAGGCCTATTGGCCAGATTAGCCTGGTCCCTTGGTTAATAGGACAGTTTTCCCAGTTGCTTTCACTGTCAGAGAATGCTGTTGGTGACAGGCAGGCAGAGGGGGATATGCCTGCACGCAGCTCTGAGAGTCTGACCGTGTCTTCAAAAGTGGTGCCTTGTGACTGCCACTGGGAGGAACCACTGTGACAGAGGAGAAATAGACGCCTGCCACAGATCACGGTGCTGAGTGCCCGAAGCCTCCTGCCTCCAAGCAGAATTCTTGGAAAACATAAAAGACACTTAACGTGCAATTGGAGCTCAGAGGTTTTAAGGAATAGGGATGAATGGAAATTGATGTTCCTTCATTTCTTTTAACTGAACATTTACCTTGACTGCTTTTTAATTTAGCAGCTAACATCTTAATTCCTATACCTATTTGAATCTCCTCTAACAATCTGACTGAAAATGAGCAGGGAGGTAATGAAGAAAAAAAAAATCAGAGTCAGAGAATGTCAGAGCTGGGATAGAATTACAGGCGCTCTCACGTGCTCAGGACGAAAGTTCGAAAGTTCGCTGCTCTTGCCCCACAGGATTCTTTTCAGCTGAGATGCCAGCAGCTAGGGGGACACTGATGGCACTTGATGCCCAGGAGCCAGGGAGGCACAGACTTGCCTGGCCAGTCGGGTCAGCCATACGGCCCCTGGTGATTATCTGGGCACCAGTCATCACACTCAGAAGCAGCACTCAGGTATCCTACGAGATTATTCTGCCCAATCTACTTTTTAAAGATAAGGAAATCAAAGCCCATAGAGGTAAAATGACGTGTCCGAAGTTTTACATTTGGATTCTGGCATAATCCTTACAGATGATCTGACTCTTACGGTGGGGTGTTTTTTCCTCGGAACAAAATTCATGTAATGCCACATTTGCACATCTGTAACAACATAATAATAAACGTTTTTAAAATTGCTATGGAAGACCAAGGAGATACTAGAGAAATAGTAGCATAGGCCCAGAAAAATCCTGCTTCTCAAAATAGATTCCTTTCCCCATCTCTGTAGTAATTTTCCCAATGAACTGTCCTTTTGGGATAACAAACCTCTTTTCACATAAAAACTTTCCTAGTAGAAAGTTATCAGCAATTCATACTTTACTGTGAGTAACTGATAAGATGAAATACATTGCTTATTTTTTAACATCTTCCTGAAGACAGCTGGAGAGATAGGGTGTCCTGATGAAAGGGAAGACTGCTTTGATTGAGGGAGAGGAGGGTCTGTGGATGGAAATGTTACTGTCTGAAAACTGGTAATCCATACGTGTGATACACAGCCCCATTCTGTGATACCTCCAGGTAATAAATAAAGACTTACAGACACACAGCAGGCTTTTAACCTATTTTACCCCAAACATCATTGATATAGTATTTTATGAATAATCATGTATTAGCTTTACTCTTTTTTTTTTTTTGAGACAGAACCTCAAGCTGTCGCCCTGGGTGGAGTACTGTGGTGTCGCGGCTCACAGCAACCTCCAACTCCTGGGCTTAAGTGGTTCTCTTGCCTCCACCTCCCAAGTAGCTGGGACTACAGGTACCTGCCACAATGCCCGGCTATTTTTTTTTTTGCAGCCATCATTGTTGTTTGTGGCTCAGGCTGGATTCAAACCCGCCAGCTCAGGTATATGTGGCTGGCGCCTTAGCTGCTTGAGCCACAGGAGCCGAGCCACCTTTACTCTTCTACTGAGATCTGAAGAACTGGCAGCATTTTTGATGCAGCATTTCCCAACTACCAACTACAAACTATCATTTGCAATTTATTCCATTTTATTAAGCATCACCATCACTTAAGAATGCTTCCTTAAATCTGAATTCTTATTAGAGGAGTAACGCATAAAACCCTTAACTGCTTTTTCTTACAAAGGAGAAAACAGCTTAGAGCTTGTATCTGATCATGTCATTCTTCTGGTTCAAACCTTTTTGTGACTTTCCATGCTCTCAACCTCCGATAGGCTCCGGAGCCAGGGGAGGGGGGCTCTTGTGGAGTCTACACATGTGCACCCTTCACCGTCTGTTGATTGAATAACACCTCATATATCCATGTGTTATTTTAAACTCAGTCAGGTACTGTTGTTAGCAGCAGAACACAAATTTGTTTTAAAAATTTTCCCAATTTTTGTTAACTTGTCTTTTTGAATATTTTAAATTAATAGATATTATTATAGCTACTCTCATATGGATGTCCTCAAAAATCACTTCTAAGTCTTTCTTTTTTTCCTTCACCCTTAGTCTTCAAAGGTGCTTTTCAGGCCTGGTACCCATAGCTCAGTGGTTAGGGAGCCGGCCACATACACCAGGGAAACATATTGGTGGTTGCCAGGGGTTGGAGGAAGATAGAAAGAGATGATTACAGAGGAACCACATAAGAAAATTCGTAGGTGCTCAGCGCCCATAGCTCAGTGGTTAGGGCGCCGGCCATATACACCAAGGCAGGTTGGTTCAAACCCACCCCAGGCCTGCTAAACAACGATGACAACTATGACAAAAAAATAGCCAGGCATTGTGGTGGGCACCTGTATTCCCATCTACCTGGGAGGCTGAGGCAAGAGAATCACTTAAGCCCAAGAGTTGGAGGTTGCTGTGAGCTGTGACACCACAGCACTCTATCATGGGCGACATACTGAGACTCTGTCTCAAAAATAAATAAATAAATAAATAAATAAAGTGCCTTCCATTCTAAAAATTTGAATATGCTAGAGGATAGCTTCTTGAATCCTCAGCCTGACACTGGAGGTTCCCTAAACCCGCCAGGCCCACACACCTTGCGGAGCTCCAAATGCGCTACACTTTCTCATGCTCTGGACCTCACGTGGGCAGTTCATTTCACTACATTCTGTCTCCTCTAGCCAATACCTACACATTTTTAAAGAATTAGCACACAGACATCCTCTTCTTCGGGGAGATTTTCTTCGTACCATATACCATCTAACAGAAATAAGGGACATTTCTCCAGCTTGGTGTGCTCCCACGAGAGGGCTGTCCCTACCGACTAGATAATTTTGTGGAACAATTAGAGAATCCTCTTTGATGAACATTGGAAAAGCTAAGGTCTGGCATTTTAATTTCTGAAAAAGTCTGGACATGAAAACTTCCAGATACCTCTCTCCTCTTAGTAAGACAGGCCAAGAAAGGAAATTAAACTTTCTGTGACTTTTTGCTATGCCTTTAGGAAACAACATACCGGCTCGGTGCCTGTGGCTCTGCAGGCTAAGGCGCCAGCCATGTACACCTGAGCTGGCGGGTTCGAATCCAGCCCAGGCCCGCCAAACAACTATGACGGCTGCAACCAAAAAATGGCCAGGCGTTGTGGCAGGCACCTGTAGTCCCAGCTACTTGGGAGGCGGAGGCAGGAGACTCGCTTGAGCCCAGGAATTAGAGGTTGCTGTGAGCTGTGATGCCACAGCACTCTATCCAGGGTGACAGCTTGAGGCTCTGTCTCAAAAAAAAAAAAGGAAACAACATAACTCCCAAATCCTAGTGTTGACCAATGTGATAAATCCAAGTGAGAGAGAAGGGGAAACTGGTCTACCAAGGCGGAGACCATCAATGAGCTCAAACCCTCCAGGCAGGCAGCCACCTGCTTCATCTCTTTCAAGGCAGCCATGTATTGAATTCTCTTAGCCCTGTAGCTTTTTGCTCCTTTTCTGGATAAGTAGATCAGACGTCTATCAGGCTCTTATCCCTGTACATTCCCAGCCAATTTTCTAACCATTAAAAAAATAGAGAAAGTAAATGAATTAATTTTGATTACTTTTTGGTGGGTAGCTACTGTGACTTTTCATTCTAATGTCACTTCTCTTTCACCTTAGGGGCTGAACAGGAATATGGGGATGATCTTGCTCCTTTGAAATTGTACTTCATTTCTCTAAGAAGGTTAAACAGCCTTATCAATGATAGATCTTTCACCTTGACAAATCTTCCCAGTCCAGTCTTTCTAGAATGACTAAGCATAAGTAGAGGAAGCAAAAAAGTATGTATTTATAGCTTCTGAGAGGCATCTTCTGCTTTATTAATCAGCAGTCTATAAAGTGTCTGCTTGTGAAGGTAAAAGCAATCAAAATCCAAATGAAGGCATTTGCTCAGATCCTAGCTCCTCAAGGCAGTCAGCAGACTTAAAAGAGGTCTCAAAGTTATGGATGGCATATTTTGGTGAACACTAAAGCAATGGCTTTCTGAACTGTAAGCACAGACATCAGAAATTGGCATATAGGTAGTATTAGGCTTTAGGGCTGGGAGAAAGGCTTTTCTAGTTACAACCATCATCTTCTAGGTGGTTCAGTATTATGTGGCTCAGACTCACAAAATTTATAGCCTAGGTTATTTCTCTGTAAGATAGGGGACAGCTCCAGTAACACCCTGAGCCTCCTTTTGGTCAGCTGCAAAAATGAGGCTACCTAGATTTCTATAACATAGACAGTTGATGAGGGGATAAATGAAATAAAATATATAAAAAGGTTTTGTAACTTGCAAGGTAAGGCCCTTTTCTCAGATTCACACCTAAAGCCCATTTGTGGCCATTTATATCCTCCAGGTGTGGTTCATTAGGGCATGACCAGGGAAAGGCAGTACTTCCTTAGTTGTCACCAAGGATAGAGAGTAGAAATATGGCCCTATTTTCACTCCACTACCTCCTCACTCTAGCCCGTTCCTAACTGCAAGTTAGAAAAAGACTCAGAACTATGCCTTATTCCTTTGAGTCCTTGTGTCCTGAGAGCCTAGGGTATCGTCTAACCAACGGGCGCAGAATTATGAACAGTTAACTCGTCTCCCAGACATCTAATTAAAGTCTACACAGTGACTTAATAATAATGGCTGTTGTTGTAGCTTTTCCCTACTGCATTTCACCTGATCATCATCAAACTCTGTGCAATGGTTAAAGCAGGGAGGATTAAAGTGTTCATTTGACACATAAGAAGTCTGAAGCACAGAAACTTTCAGGGACTTGGCAAGGTCACACTGTTGATATCAGGAGAACCAAGCCTAGAATAGAGGTCTTCGGGTACCAGTTTTGGAGTCCCTTTCTCATACCAGCCTCCAGTGTGCTGCTGGGAAACTCAGCATCACAGATGGCATCTTTTCAGGGTTGCTAATAGGGGAACAGTGTCTGCATGCCCCGTATTGAAGATTCAGATGTGTGCGTGCATGTATAAAAATACATATTTTTTCTTTTCAAATCCTTCTCGTTGGAAGTTAATACAATAGACTCCCAGGTCATCGAAGTGGGTCAGTCAAAGAGAAGGATGTATAAGCACTTAGGTGAAATTACCGTCGGGCTTACAGACAAGACCGCAGCCTGGTTTCTCGGTTTGAAAGGTGTTTGATGTCCGATTACAGCCAGCTGGGCCATCTGTCATTCTTGGTCTTTTCCAAGTCTGAAGCTCTTGACTAACAACTGAAGTGTTTCATGTCCGCTTCTGAAAGCCTGGGGTCGGCTCATCCTGCTGTGGTGTCTTGCTTCATGTTGAACGAGTAATGATGTTTCCTTTAAATTCTCAAACCCTTTTTATAGGTGAGATTACTTTAGCTCCCCATGGCCAGTTTCCTTTCCCTCAGAGCCTTTGTAGCTCCTCTCTCGCCAGTGTTACATAATTCTATTATGGGGTATGTTTATATCATTTATTTTGGGCATGAATCCTACCCTTTTGGGGGGAACATCCTGTTTTGTTCTATCCTTTGATTCCTTTCTACTACTTAAGGAAAAATAATCCTATGACAGATCTCTCTTCTTATTCCAGATTTAATGTGCTTATATTCTTGGTGTGATGCCAGGAGTTTCACACACATGATTTTAGGAGACAAGGATTTTTTTTTCCATTTGTCTCATGAATAACTGAGATTCAAAGGCAGTCAGTGATGACCCCAAGTTCACACAGCTAGCAGGGAACTAACTTGGATCCTTGGAAGCTGTCGACACTGAACTTGATGTTTTCCTTTTCCTTGTCTTCCTTGGCTTTATTTCTCCTCCTTTGTGAACTTCGAACCAGATTACTTTACTCTGAAGGACGCCTGGCTCCTTTACTTAACCAGCATGCAATTCCTGTGTGCAGGGGGCTTCTGTTTTCTCTTCCTACCAGCGTGTTCACTCTTTTCTGGGATTCCACACCTCTGCAGAATCCCAGCGAATCTTACACCCCTCCATTTCCACTCTTACCCACTACAGACTGTTACCTGTGGTACTCCGAGGAATTTACATAATCAAACCTGGCCTCGGCCATACTGCAAAACAGAAAAATAGCCGGGAGTTGTGGCGGGCTCCTGTAGTCCCAGCTACCCAGGAGGCTGAGGCAAGAAAATCTCCTAAGCCCAGGAGTTGGAGGTTGCTGTGAGCTGTGTGATGCCACGGCACTCTACCCAGGAGTGAGCAAGTGAGACTCTGTCTCTACAAAAAAAAAAAAAAAAAGGAATTCACATAATCAAAGGGAAGTAATAAGCTATGCTAATAGCAACCAGAGGTTGCAGATGTTTTCAGTTTCAAATATTCTGTTTTTTCCATAGATTAAATGTTCTAATTTTGAGTCTAGACAATAGACTTCCAGCTAAGCTGCAACTCGGTCCAGACAGACCAAGTAACCGTGTAACCCTAGTAATGTTAATAAATCAGCAGCTGTAGAAAGACAGCTTCAAAAGACAAACAGCTGAATTTCTTAAATCCTGAGGGATCATTGGAACAAGTCATATTATGGCTAAAAACTTTCCTTCAGAAAGGGCAGTCTAGTAGGATAAATAGAAAGACCCTGACTAATCCTGACCCTGGAGATGCGGCTTATGAAACCTTTGCCAACACTCAGCAAAGCCAGCGGCCTCCTACTTCTCCGTACTTGAACACTTTCTCTTGAACTCAGTTATCACACTATTATAGCCATTCACTACACATAGCTCCACTGAGTGCCAACCGTGTGCTGGGTCCTACGCTACTTAGCGGTGCAGATAGGAAGGAAACCCAATCCTGGCTCTCCAAGGAGCTTGGAAACTAGTTGGGAAGATATGTATCAACAGAGTTCCAAAACAAGTGGCAAGTGACCTGCCAGTGCTTGTGATTGTGTCTGGGTTTGTAGTTTGGACTACCATCTACTCACCTACTCCTGGGAGTGGGACGGCCTTCTCAAAATGGCCCTCCTTGGTCTTGGGCTTCACCAGAGTTTTGCGCCCTTCTATCAGATCTCAAATTTCCCCTACGAAGACACTTTCGTTTGTGGCTGACTGCCAAATTATTGTTGCTGGGAGCATATGAGCAGGGGAACTCCTCTTCTGCCATCTTACTGACGAATTTTGTTTTCTGAAAGTCTTTTCATGAAACTGATTTGTTTCTTCCTTAAATGTTTGATGGAACTCAATAGTGAAGTCATCTTGGCCTGAAGTTAGCTTTGGCAGATAAAGGGTTATTTGAATTTTATCTCCTTTCAATTTTATTTAATTTTTATTTTCAAGGGCTTTCCTCCTTCTTTTAAGCTGTTGATTTAATTTACATTAAGTTGTTTAGGGTTAGGGTTACGGTTGACTTGGCATTGTAGTGCATACATCTATAATGTTTCCTCTTTTATTTTTTACTCTTTTTATTTGCTTAGAGAGATGTTTATCATTTTAAAAAATGAGGAAACAAATTTTTGTTTCATTGAGTTTCTCTACTATTTGCCTGTCTTCTATTTTCTTGATCTGTGCTTTTATTTTTATCATTCCCTTTCTTCTACTTTGGGTTTAATTTGCTTTTCTTCATCTACTTCTGCAAGGTGAAAAGGTGGGTCATTGAATTTCTATTTTTCTTCTTGTGTGCAATAAAACTTTTTTTTTTAGGTTTTTTTTTTTTTTTTGTGGAGTTAGAGTCTTACTCTATCGAGTCACAGCTCACAGCAACCTCCAGCTCTTGGGCTTAAGCGATTCTCTTGCCTCAGCCTCCCAAGCAGCTGGGACTACAGTTGCCCACTATAGTGCCTGGCTAATTTTTATGCAGTTCGGCCAGGGCCAGGTTTGAACCCACAGCCCTCGGTATATGGGGTCGGCGCCCTACTCTTTGAGCTACAGGTGCCACCCTGCAATAAAGCTTTTTAACTACAACTTTCTCTCTAAGCATTGCTTTAGTGTCCTTCCTAATTTTGTTATGTTATGTTCAATGTAAAATATTTTCCAATTTTGCTTATTTTTTCCTTCATCCCAAAACTTTTTAACTACAACTTTCTCTCTAATCATTGCTTTAGTGTCCTTCCTGATTTCGTTATGTTATGTTCAATGTAAAATATTTTCCAATTTTGCTTATTTTTTCCTTCACCTCATGTCTCATTTGTAGATATGTTGCTTAATTTTCAAATGTTTGGAGACTTTCAAAATATTGCTATTGATTTACAAAGTAATTCGTTTGTGCTTAGAAACATACTTCATACTTTTCAATCATTTGTTCTATCCTAGAATATTATTTGCTTAGTATAAATTCTATGTGCACTTGAAAAGAATGGCTTTATACTTTAGCAGTCCATCAAGTCAACTTGGTTAAGTTGCTTCATAATGTTCAAACTTTCTACGTATTTACAATTTTGTGTCTACTTATTCTATCAATTGATAGTGATGAGTGTTGAAACTTCAAACTTTACTTATCTACCCCCCCCCTTTTTTTACAGGGTATCTTTTATTAAATTTTCCCATGAAAAGAAAAAAGTACACAGGACACTAATTATAAGTAACACCACAATTAATTGGGCATCAGCTCTCTGTAAAGAATAGGCAAGCAATGAATCATTTTAGTAACATTGTTTCCCCGTCTTTCACTTCTGTACCCTCTTTTCTTGATTTTTGATCATTGAAGACATTGCTTGGTTTTTGATTTGTAAACCTTCTGCCAGAGGAATGTTTCATAATAATAAAAAGGACAATTTTTCACAAGGACATAGAATCCTAAATATATGAACACCTGATCACAAAAGATTCAAATACAGGGGGCAAAAAAAAAAATGAAAGACAAACCTTGTGTGATCAGGTGTTCATATATTTAGGATTTTACATCCTTGAGAAAAATCATCCTTTTTATTATTATGAAATGTTCCTCATTTCAAACAATGCTCTTTTTCTTAAATCTACTTTGTCATGACCACTCATTTTCTTGTAATTAAGCTTTGCATTTTATATTTTTTTCTGCTTTCACTTTTATATTTGCCCATGTATTTATCACTTATAAGTGTTTTTCATTCCTTTATTGGATATGAGTTTTCTGAAGAACTGCCATTAGCATTTCTTTTAGTGAATATTTGCTAGTAATAAATCTGTCAGCTTTTGTCTAATATGTCTTTATTTTACCTTAAGCTTTGATGGCTATTTTCTCTGGGAAGAGAATTCTAAGGTAATGTGTCGAAAAAAGATTTTCGCTTTGTTTTTTGAACTACTTCTTATTAGAAGACAGTAGTCAATCTCATCCTTGTTCTCTGATGCATAAATTACCCATTGTTCTTTTGATCATGAATTTATAGCTATTTTCCCTATGATGTTTGCTTGTCATTGTGAATGCTGCATTTCTGAGAGCCTGCATGATGCTGTCTCCTTTTAAAGAGCATCGACGTTTTGCTGACAATTTTGCTGGCACCTCGGCTTTCTTTTGTAGAGGCTTGTTTTAGGCTTTGTTAGGTCCTAACAAATACTATCTCTCATTTTGGGGCTGTTTTAGGTATATTCCTAAACTGTGGCCCTTCTGCAGTTTCAGTTATATAGCAGTCATGTTCCGCTAGGAGTTTTGAAACGTTCAGAACTCGAATAACCCAGCGCTGTGTGATCTCCATGTCTGTTCCTCTCACGGCTCCCCAGCAGCTTTTTTTCTCGCGGTCTATGGAGAGAGACTGGTGCCTGCTCCATTTCAGATTTGACTATAGGCTCAAGGACATTCCTTTGTAGATGTCAAAGTCAGACTTTGGACCTCCTTGTTTTTTGGGCACTTCTTACCTCTTGAGGACACCAACCTGCAATTTCCAGCCTCTGCAGAAGTCTCAAACTTTATATTCTCTTTCTTCTGCCTACCAAAATCTCCTCCTGTGTCTGAAAATAGTTTCTTCATA
This sequence comes from Arctocebus calabarensis, assembly GCA_963573935.1. NCBI lineage: Eukaryota > Metazoa > Chordata > Mammalia > Primates > Lorisidae > Arctocebus > Arctocebus calabarensis. The sequence continues at coordinate 9,721 of CAUYON010131299.1, read as the reverse complement.
CATTTTGTCCAGTTTTATGTTTGCTTAAGACAGGGATATTAAATCTAATGCTTGCTATGCTAGAATGGCATGAACTTGAAATCCCTTGTTATTTTAAATCCTGGCTGAAGTTTTCTTATATTTGTATAAAATAAAGTTCACTCTGTGGGTGGTATTATTTCATGAGTTTTTGGTAACTATATAGGCATGTGTGTCTATTACCTATTTATCATACGTTTAATCATCCTAAAATTTTTTTTTTGTTTTTGAGACAGAGTCTCACTATGTCACCCTGGGTAGAGTGCCATGGTGTCACAGCTCACAGCAACCTCAGACTCTTGGGCTTAAGCAATTCTCTTGCCTCAGCCTCCCAAGTAGCTGCGACTACAGAGACCCACCACTATGCCTGGCTATTTTTTTGTTGTAGTTGTCATTGTTGTTTAGCAGGCCCAGGCTGGGTTTGAACCAACCTGCCTTGGTGTATATTGCCGGCGCCCTAACCACTGAGCTATGGGCACTGAGCACCTACAAATTTTCTTATGTGGTTCCTCTGTAATCATCTCTTTCTATCTTCCTCCAACCCCTGGCAACCACCAATATGTTTTCCATTCCCATTACTTTGCCTTTTCCTGGATGTCAAACATGTAGAATCATCCAAGATACAGCCTTTGGATCATTATTCTTCCCCTTTGCAAAAAGAATTTACATTTTTTATACATGTTGTTACATTAATCAATCATGCATTCCCTTTTATTGTTGAGTAGTATTCCATTGTATATATAGATGTATCCCATGTTTTTTATCTATTTCTCTATTTACAGTCATCTTAGCTCTTTCCAATTTGAGGAAATTATGAATAAAATTGCTATCCACATTCATTTATAGGTTTTGGTATAGGTTGTCAATTCAGTTAGGTAAATACATAGTCATGGAATTGTTGGATCATATGTAAGTGTGCATTTAACCTTGAAAGAAATAGCCAAGCCATAGTCTTTAAAAATGACTGTACTATTTTTCATTCTTCATCAGTACAATAAATGTGAGCTCCTGTTCTTCACATCCTTGGCATCATTTGATTTTTCTTTTTAATTTAAGCCATTATAACAAGTGTATAATAGTTCCTTATCATTGTTTTAATTGACATTTTTCACATTTTTATATGCTTATTTGTCAGGAAAACATTGAATAAACTCAATTTAATTGCCACAGATAGGAAATAAAACACCAAACTAAAGTATATATGTGTATATATATATTTTTTAAGTGTCTATGGATCACTTAGCAAAATTAACCATATATGGGAACATACATCAACCCTCAAACATTTCCAAAATATTAAACTCATGCAGTTTACAGAATTAATTTAGCAATCAGTAATTATCAGGTACTTACAAAATTCTCTAATGTTAGGAAATTGAACAATATACCTCTAAATAATCTGTGAATTAAAAAAATCAAGTGAAAATCATAAAATATTTGAGCTGAATAATTAAACAACTATGACATATAAAATTTGTAAGTTTGTGATATAAAGCCGAGTCTATGCTTGGAGAATAATTACAGTTTAAGATGCTTAACTTAGAATGAAAGCGCCTAAAAATAACAATGGTCTAAGCAGAGATGTCAAAAGGAAAGAAGTAGAAACACATATTAAACCTAATAAAAATAGATTGGAGTAAAATAAAAACTACAACAGAAAATAACTAAGGAGGAAACAAAAAAACAGCAGGGATTGAGAATGCTGAAAGTGTTTTACTCATAAAGACTAATGAGACTGAACAAGAAAAATAGAGGAAAAAATGCAAATTACTGAAGTTAGAAAGGAATAAATAGACACCAAGACAGAATATAAAAATGAACAGAAGAGGATGAAATGACAAGTGACCGACTGGAAGAAAATGCTTGTAAATCTCATATCTGACAGAGAAGAGCATTCAGGATTCACAAAGAACACTGAAAAACAGCAGTAGGAGAACACACCACCCGGTGAAAATGGGGAAAATATTTAGCCTTTATTTTCACATCTCTAATTATAACATACAATTCTATAAATGGTGAAAACTTTAATTGTCAAATTTCATCATGTACAGCATACATGAATACATTTTTTTAAAACATAAGTTGCCAAAATCTACCTACTGGTGATCTGAGTTTTGTTTTGCTTTTTAAAATCCCGATTCTCTCAGGAACGTGTTTGCAGAATCAATGACTCAGTCTTTCACATGGCATCTCTTTGAAGGTCGTTTCTTGTTTTCTCCCCTGTTCTCATTCCTCCAGGCTCAACTGCTCTCCATACAATTTTATTTTTAGATCATTTTCCATCCTGCTTTGAACATCCTGCTTTTTTATTTTCTTTTTTTGCAGCACTTTGTTGGTGCTGTCCTTACAGAGGGTAGGAAGAGGTGGTATCCACGGCATAATTCTCCAGATGGGAACTGGAGAGCTGCGGATAGGAGAACCATTGATAACTGTCCAATTTTGAATCCTCTTTCTCTTAATTTTTCCTGATTTGCCTTCAGGAAAAAGAAAAAAGGAGGATGAGTAGATCTAAGTAGTCAGATCTCACTTTCATCTACAAGTCCGACCCCACCTGCATGGTCAGTTTTGACCTTTTGCGCAGATCATTCACACTAGTGTTTAAATAGGGTGTATAGCTACCATTTTTCAAAATAGCATCTCCCCAAATTAACTGTTCCCTTTTGAGCTATGTCCTCCTCTAGCTAGAATCTACCACACTGAAGGAGTTTTCACTCTTCACAAATTTATTTCCATTTTCACTTGAAACTGCTGTAAGATTAGCCCACATCACCAAATCCCCAAACTGCAGCTGTCGACAAGGATGTGGAAAGGGGGGAACACTTCTACACTGCTGGTGGGATTGCAATCTAATACAGACTTTTTGGAAAGAAGTAAGGAGAATTCTCAAGGGACTATAAGTTGACCTAACATTTGATCCTGCAGTAGTAATACTAAGTATTTACCCAGATGAATAAAAATCATTTTACAACAAAGACATTTGCACTAGAATATTCACTGCAGCCCAATTCATAATAGCCAAATTGTGGAAGCAGCCTAAATGCTCATCAATCTATGACTGGATAAACAAATTGTGGCACATGTATACCATGGAATACTATGCAGCCATAAAAAGGTGGAGACTTTACATCTTTACGTTTATCTGGATGGAGCTGGAACATATGCTTCTTAGTAAAATATCTCAAGAATGGGGAAAAAAGCATCTAAAGTACTCAATACTATTATGAAACCAATATATAAACATTTATACATTCATACGAATGATAAGGAGGGGAAAGGAGGAAGAGGGGAGAGAATAGAGGAGGGTGAGTGAAGGGAGGGTGTTTGGGGAGATCTCACCTAATTAATGTGTACAGTGCAAGGGTACATTTCAAAACAAGAGTATATTATAAACGTCTTACCACAAAAAAATGAGGTGATGGTTATGTTAATTAGTTTAAGATAATTCCACATCATATATCAAATCATCACATTGTACCCCATAAATGTATGCAGTTATAATTTAATAAAAATTAAGTTTAAAAAAGACCCAAACTGCTCCCATGGAGCTTTGATAGTAACAGCTCCACTGAAATCATTCTTGTCAACAGCGCCCCCTACCTCCCAGGTTGCCAAATCTGACCGTGTACCGTCTTATTCCAAGTCAGTAGCATTTGATAGTCACCTTGTGTAGCTGGCTTCTAGGCTTCATCGCCTTCTTTGTTTTATTTTATCCACTTCTCAGCGTACTTGCTGAGATCGTCCAGATTTCTAAACCAAAAGTGCCCTAGGGCTCCGTGCTTGTACTGCTTCCTCCTCTCCTTTATGGGAGTGCATACATTCATATGGTTTTCAATCTAATCCATACATGGATAACTCCAAATAAAAATGCATTTATCTCTGGGCATGAACATTGTATCCTGTACTTATTAAATAGATAACCATATTTTTATGGATCTAAATTGAAAAACAGTTTCTCCGCTTTCTCTCCTCTAACCTCTCAAGACCTCTCTCAGTGGGCAATAAATGCTATCCTTTTAAAAAATCCTTCTGAGACATAGATTATGAACCTATAAGCAAATAAATATATTCTCCTTTCCTCAGTTATACAAATGACAACTTTCTATTTTGTATAAAACTAACAATTAAAAGTCAGCGAAAATTGTAGGTGCAAAGTAATGCTTCACAAAGGCCCAAGTTCACTGTTCTAGAATGGAATTGTTCTATATAAGTCAGACAAATGAAGTGACCTCTGAACCTGTTTCTTCCTTTATTTAAAAATAAATGGTGGGATAGTTTTATCTGATCCCCTAACTTTCCAGGAGAAAAAAACCAACATAAAATACATTTAAAAGCCTATATAAATGTCAGCTTTATTAATAATAACAATGTTCTGTCTGGGCAGCACCTGTGACTCAAAGGAGTAGGGCACCGGCCTCATATACTGGAGGTGGTGGGTTCGAACCCAGCCCTGGCCAAAAACTGCAAAAAAAAACAATGTTCTGTCTTTCTCCAGGCCCTTGGTTCAGTTGTATTGAAATAAAGCTCAGAATAGACAAAACAACTTAGAAAAAAGAAGGCTATTCTTGAATGAAAATTGTCTGTTACACTTGCCAGAACATCTAGTGATGAGATAAAGCAAGACTCAACTTCTCATTAGGCAAATTAGGTCCCCTCAAATCAATGGTTTAATGGAATAAAAGTAACTTGCTTATTATAAAGAAAACACACAAATCTTCTGTTCCTTTCCAACTTAGGAAATTCAGCATAGGTTCTGGCAGTATGAATTAGGAATGCTAAGATTTTCCAAAACAAATATTTTGTACAGAAAATGTTATCCCTATCTAAATTTTTCTATGTTTCCAATAAGAATACTTTCTTGTCATCATCACTAAATGCCCCCATGTTTATAGTTTTTAATGTTTTCTTAAATGTTTAATCTGCCTCTTTCAAAAAACATTTGAGAGGCAAATAACAAAGGATATAAAATAACCTTCATTTCTCCTTCCTTCCTTCCTTCCTTCCTTCCTTTCCTCCATCTGCCAACACTTTTGTCAAGCACCAAAACCAAATATGTATGATAATAATGAAAATAGTGATGACAACCGAAAAGTGATAAGGAAGAAACTATGAATGAGACATAAACATGTCTTGAGGAGTTCACAGCCTACTGGGAGAGACAAGAAAAACTATTAAGTGTAACAACAACAAAAAAGCAGTCAGAGCAGAAAGAAGAATTGATCTACTGTGTGGAATCAGAGAAGGCTTCACAGAAAAGGTGACATCAAAGCTAGATCTTAATTATTTAAAAAGTGGGGAAAAAATGAAGAAAGAAAAGGACAAGACTTTGACAGGCAAAAGAGGGGAGGTCAACCCAGACCCAAGAAACTTGGTGGGCAAAAAAGAATAGCTTCACATGAAGGTCTGATAGGAGAGGCAAGGCAAGGAGACAGCTGGGTTTGCTCGATGTCAAAGACACAATTCAGAGAAGTCTGTTGAATTTAGCACAGCAGCTGTTCAATTACTTTTCATGCTACAAATATTTGTAAGCTGCTCTCTCTGTGAAGTGTCGGGGTGGAAGCCTAGCAGATGATATCAACTTCTTTTTTTCTTTTTTCTTTCTTTTTTTTTTTTTTTTTACAATTTTACTTCTAGTACTTTTCTTTCTCTTTACACAACCTCATATTTACAGGATTAGTGAAAATTGGTCTGCTTAAGAACAATGGATTAGTAGTCCATGGAGATGAATAACTTTCTTATACTTCTCTGGAGAGAGGAGAAGAATACAGCAGAAGGGAAAAAAAAAAGAAAGAAAGAAAAATTGCAGTCAGACCTGGTGGACCTTACATCATAGTGATTTAACTAACTTACTTTGTGCAGGTAAGAAAGGGGAATTTTGACATGCCAGGATAGCAAGCATAGATATTATAACTGATTTTCAATCCCAGTTAAATATAAAGGACTTTCAATGGCCTGGGAAACACAAGGTGATTCCCAGTTGCCACTCTGGCCTCACCGCCAGCTACCCCTCCCATCACTCCCTGACCTTCCAGCTTGTCCTGAAATGCACACAGCGTGCTTTCCTTTTGTCTAGCACTCTTATGAGAGTCTGTCTCTCTCATATCCTCAGGTCTCAGCCCAGAGAAGCCCTCTCTAACCCCACCACATAAAACAGAATCCACCTGCCCCTCCGTTATCATATTCTAACCCCTTCTCTGATTGGCTTTTCTTCTCTAAGTACTTATGCCCACTTGCCATTTTATTGCCTCCCTTTTCCCATTAGATTATAAACTCTATGAGAGAAGGCATTAGTATGTTTCATTCAAAGTGCCTAAGAGTGTTGATGCTCAGTACATAGTTGATAAATATTTTTAATACATGAAAAATATTTTACGTTGAGAGTATTAACATTTTACAAATGAGTAGCCTGAATTTCAGATGAGTGAAATAATTTGTCTGATGTTCCATGACTCATAGGCATCTGGTTTGAATATACGATGTCTCCTAAAGCCATGCTCTTTCCACCATAGCAAACTTTATTCCCTAAAAGGATGCCTTCCATGAGGCATTATTTCAGATTTAACTAATGTGTTTCATGCTCGCTGTATTTGTCATGGTTCCTAATTGTGGAAACACAATCCACTGTAGCTAGTTTAAGCAAAAGTGAATTTGTTAATGGTCACAGATAGTTCATTGGCAAGGCTAAAGAGATAGATTTGGGCTAAGCTTCCAGAAATGACTTCAACACCACACCAAGTAACTGGCCTACTGGGGAGCTGCTATTCTCTCCATTTTCAAGGAACTGTAGAATAAAAAAAAATCAATTGCCATGGCTTCTGGCTTCAGGGTGAGACCACCTCTACCATGTTCTTAAAGATGCTGAGTCAGAAAAGTCACCACTGTATGTGCTGGATCCAACATTTTACCATGACCGCCATGATTCTTGCCACCAAGATAGCTATTTTATATCCTGATATCTCCTTGTGTATTAAAGACTCACACAATTCTATCAAATTTGTGAAGCTCAACTCACATTCAAAAATTTTGCTGCAAAGGATTATGAGGACTATAGCTCTTAATTTTCCAGGCTGGCAGGACTGGAAGGCAGCTTATAAGAGGCCCAGAATCTTTGTTGACCACTGTCCTCTGCTAGGCATTTGCTAGTTTGTGACCCTATTCAGTCTTCATTGCAGCACTATAAGGTGGGTTCCATTTTGCCTACTGAGTAGAAGAATGGATGGAGGCTCAGAGGTAGTCACCCAAAGTCATTAATGATGTCATCTGTGACATCCTTGTGCCTTCTTTCTGGAATTTATCAGTGTCACTTTTTTCAGTTGTACGACTGCCATGTTTGGAGCTGAACACTTAGGGTTAAGTAGAGTCTCATGACTCTGCTCTCCACATGTAGACACAAAAATGCGAATGTTCTATGAAACTACTCCATAAATATCTTGCTGACTTTCAGCAGTGCTATAAATTACGGGGTAGATAGCTTGGGACTTATCTCACCAAGGGAGCACCTTGATACAGTTCCATAATACTAGTCTAATTCTCAACTCTACAAATACATGTTTAAATTATTACCAATTCCCTTGAGCAAATATCCTGTAAGTGCTGTTTTCTGGACACACGTCTGTTAACATTAAACCAAACTCATAAGAGGTGGACTTAAAACCAGATGTAATAAGAATGTACTGCTAAGTCATACCTACGAAGCACCTAGGGTGTGACATGCTCTGTGGTAGATGTTCACTTGTGAAGTTGTATTACCCTCCCCCAAAATCTGGCCTCTATTTTAAAAATGAGACAATTAAGGTTCAGTCATTGAAAAAAAATGAGATGCTTGAAATGTCCAGGTCATCGTACCAAAGCAGTCTGATATGCCTCAAGTACCAGTAATTAAACTTAGAAGTGGAACATGTCTAAAAAAAAATTGTGGGTGTGCCTTTTGGTATCATTGAATTGGCTGGAATTAAACACACAGAACATCCATAACACAGGAGAAGGGGGAGGGGTGAAGGGAATAGTGGATGTGGAGAGGTTGGTCAGTGGGTCCAAAGTCATAGTTAGATAAAAGGAATCTGTTCTGGTGTTCTATTGCATAGTAGGGTGATTGTAGTTAACAATAATATTTATTTCAACATAGCTACCAGAGAGGCTTTTGAATGTTCTCATCACAAGCAAATAATAAATGCACAAGGTGATGGATCCACTAACTGTCCTGATTGGATCATTATGTGACATAAACCTGCATCAAAATATCAAATCATACCACATAAATATGCACAACAACAATATGTCAGTAAATAATGCAAAACATAAATGAATAAATCCCACAAAATACTAAGAGTTGTGCTGATTAAAGTGCTGCCAACCTAGACCAAAAAGGTGCTGGTCTTTTTAGCACATAAAATAACTTTCATGTTCCCAACTTTCTACAGTCAGGAAGTGGGCTGAGAAAGCTGCTCATATGACAAAAAGGGCAGACTTACGGATGCTTTCTTAAGAAATCGCCAAGGAGCGTGATGGAAAAGAAAGAGGCTCCTGGAGTCTGGACTCAAAATCTGTGCAGAACAATGAACTGAAATCGAATGAAGGAACTTTTCTACTCTAAGCACAGAGAAACTTGGCAACATTCACTCAGCATGAGCTCAGAATTGCTATAGATTATGATGATTGGTGATTACAATGGCCGTCTTATTCTTTCCCTTTCTAAATACAAGTATCTATTGAAGTTATTTTGTCCCCATTCCACTGTATTTTCAGTGTATGGAGGACAGATTGTCTTGTAAGTTTCTTAGGTTCTATGAAATAAAATGAGCCTCATCTGAACATGATGGGATTCTTGACTTTGAGCTTGAGGCTGACATTGAGTGAGACCTTGAGGGTCTCAGCAGGGTACTACATTTATGTGGAAGGGATATAAAAATATGAATGAGGCTCGGTGCCTGTGGCTCAATGGGCTAAGGCGCCAGCCATGTACACCTGAGTTGGCGGGTTCAAATCTAGCCCAGGCCCACCAAACAACAATGACAGCTGCAACCAAAAAATGGCCAGGGGTTGTGGCAGGCACCTGTAGTCCCAGCTACTTGGGAAGCAGAGGCAGGAGACTCGCTTGCTCCCAGGAATTGGAGGTTGTTGTGAGCTGTGATGCCATAGCACTCTATCCAGGGTGACAGTTTGAGGCTCTGTCTCAAAAAAAAATATGTATGAATGAAAGGTAGACTGCAAAGATTTAGGTTGTTTTACTGCAAATATTCACTCTCTTCTCCCTTCCACCATAGGCAAAGTATACTTCTCAGTATGGTTTCCCAGCATGGCTCTGGCCATGTGGCTTTTAGGCTAATGTGATGTAGTGGGTGAGAAATTAGGAAAGACTTAACATATGTTTGCACATGGGTATTGCCATCTTGAGCTTCTGCCATCTCCCTAAGAAGAACAGAGTATGGATAGCCTGCCAGGGGCCAAGGATAGAAAAGGGGTATGCAGAGGAGACCCTTGTACAGCACTGCAGCCTGAGATCAAATCCAGCATATTCAGGTCAGAGGCCCCACAACAATCCCAGAATTTCAAGTGAGAATATTGTTTTTTTTGAGACAGAGCCTCAAGCTCTCACCCTGGATAGAGTGCTGTGGCATCACAGCACACAGCAACTTCCAATTCCTGGGCTCAAGCGAGTCTCCTGCCTCCGCCTCCCAAGTAGCTGGGACCACAGGCGCCCGCCACA